>JACXGM010001982.1:8106-50146 GCA_016801145.1 Umbra pygmaea | reverse complement strand
ATTGTCGGTTTTTGTAATGTTAACCCTAACCTTAATTCTAACCTTAACCTCAGTAACGTCATATCTAACCTTAACCGTTAGTAACCTCATGCCTAACCTTAACCGTTAGTATCCTCCATCCTAACCTTAACTGTGAATGTTGCAATATAATTTCGAACGCTATGGAATGTATGGAATGTTCTCGCATAAATCCGCTAAATGAAATGTACCGGAGCAACGTAATTCAAGTACAAATATAGCCTAATAACAAAACGTGAAGTTCAAACGTAAAAACACCCTAAATAGGTTGGCAAAGAACGTAATTTAGGTTTTCAAAATAGTTTCCTGAGAACGTAATTTGGGATAAATTCTGAGATTTACGGTTGGACTTAAGGCATAATACTTAAGTGTAGCATAGTGTTTCCTTTGTTTAATTAAAATAATGAGTAGCCTACAACCCTGCATTTGATCCACCTTTTTCCTACACAAAATGTGACAGAACGTGATTAACCATTGCCTTTTATTCACAAGTTTACTCGCCTAGCCATCCTGGCAGCTCCATTCATTTAAAAAAACAACGTTGCGAATGACTGGCACCTTGGGCGAGCGAAAGAGGAGGGGCGACGACATCAAAAGCTTACAAACTAGAGCTCTCTCACAATGGCTCTGATACAAAATAATAACGAACCCTATGCGGGATGCTTGAGTTGCTATTAGCAGGTGTTCGCAATGGTGTCCTAAGGGCGGGAAGGGCTGCAGCTACGCCAATCAGAGGCACGCGCCGGAAGGCGGGAGCCAATTGAGAAAATGCCGCCTCAAATGTGTGCCGCCCTAGGCGGCTGCCTAATCTTGCCTAATGGGCGGGCCGGCCCTGAGTGTTGGTCAGTGACTCCGACGTATAGTGACTTTGACATACTTAAAATGGTCAAAGGGGCCTCCAACCAAATTTTGCATAGGGCCCCCAAAGGTCTAGGGCCGGCTCTGCTTCTGGTTATATGATGAATAGATCTATATTATAATATATGATTAGGTCATTCCCTGTTTTGGAGAAAGTCACTTCAAACAGACATTCTCATCTTACACAAAACGTCTGCAATGCTTATGGCAAACTCGAAGACAAACGTATTGCATTCGCTTCTCTCACTTTAGCTATGAAGGAGACGTAAACCTTTGACATCTGTAATAAATACTATTACACATTCTTGAACTGCAATGTAAATTATGTTTTTCTGGATACGTAGGAATATTTACTTTTCTATATTTGAGTTGGCTGATCAACATCTAAGAAATAGCAGATTTTAGATTTTAGGCAGGCTATTGGTTAGCCATGAGGATAATGCCCATAGTAAGCCTACTATTTCTCTAGATAGCCTCGTCAAACTACGGTGTTGCAAAATAGTGACTTGTCACAAAATAAACCTTAGCCTCCTCATTTGATTTAAGGGCATGAACGTGATCATGTTATCTTTTAAATACTAACCTGTCGGTCTTTAAACTCCTTGTACAATTTGCGGTGCTTGTCGGCCAAGTGTTTTGCCAGGTTCAATGCGTAGGCTCACTTTGTTTGCATTTGTTTGTAGCACTGATGACAAACAGGTCTCGTCTTATAGGTAGCTTATGCCCTCACTGTCAGCAAGGTAGGCAAAGTACTTCCATATTTCACTCCTCGCATCATCTTTTTCTACTAGTCGTGGACTGGCGACCACAGTAGCACTTGTACACTTGTGCTTGCACATGCAGCCATCTCGCTGTAGTGTGTTTGTCACATGACAGCTGCAGCTTATTTGCTGCGTGCGAGAGGAGAAAAAACACAGACGTCCATAGGGAGGCACTGGAAGCGTGCGTTGCGCACACACCAACATGAAATACGTCTCTTACAAATCTGGAACTTGGCCATTCTTAAAAGTATCGATACTAATAAATTTAGGAATCGTGGCGTTTTAAATCTCAGAGAATCGCGATACTTTTGAAGTATCGGTGCACCGTGCAACACTAATTTGAACAAATTGCTTTACAGCTTTTTTTCATTTAGGCAGATGTGGTTGCTTGCATTATCAGTGCATGTACAAGAGTCCTATCCTTCTCTAATATTGACTTTAGTCCACAAAAATCTGGAAGATTCTGAGGTCTGAAAAAAAATATGAAAATGTAGCAAAAGGTATTGTTAATCTGCAGACTCGTTGTAGCACACTTGACTACTGTGTTAATGAAGATGATCATGATACCATTCTGCCAGATAAAAAAGCTACTTTGAAGGTAACATTTCATCAAGAGGATTAATTTTTATTTAAAGAAAATAATAATAATTAAAAAGAAGATTTATATGAAAGTCTTTATCAACATGAAGACTGTTTATATTTGTATAATCACTGACAGACAGTTCCAGAAAAAAGGCATCCCTGAAGTACTATTCATCTTTGATGAGAAACATGGACAAATTAATTCAATACATTCCATTAGGTCCATTCTAATTTCAATACAATTTTGAATATTGTTGAATTCTATTTTAATGTTTGGAATTTGTGATTCCGTCTGTGCTTTAGAAGTCCCTAGTAAAGCTAAGGTCTCCTGCGTTCATAGAGTGTAGCATACCTTGACAGTGCAGTCTTTGGAGCAGGAGGAAAAGCGGTGTCCACGGTGAGAAAAGGCTAGATGGAGGACTTGGTCATGGTGCTCTTTCAGGGTCTGGACCTCCACACAGGGGATACAGTCAAACAGACGCTTGAACTCCCTGTACCATGACACAGCAGCTAGGGACAAACAGACATGAGGAAAAAGTCAAACATCTATGCAAATTTGAGGGGACATAAGCCACAAAGCAATAATAAGTATCTGTTAAGGTATCAGTAACATTATACATTACTAATTACCTATACATCATGCATATTCTTTCATGTAGATTTTTGTAAGACAATACCATCATACTTTTATTTTATTCTTCTGAGATCACAGTAGAATCCAATCCACTATAGCACAGGTGTCAAACCAGTTCCACGGAGGGCCGAGTGTATGCTGGTTTTGGTCTTTCCTTTCAATTAGAGCCCAATTAAGATGTAGACTGCCAGGTGAGGCGAGATCCTAACCAATTAGTGACATTCAATCATTCAGGTACAAGGTAAAAGCGAAAACCTGCAGACACTAGGCCCTTTGTGGATCTGGTTTGACACCCCTGCACTATAGCAACATACGCTTAGTTGAAAGACAGTCTCAGGTTGATAAATAACATTAGAAACTGATAAATTCCAGATAATTTTTAATAGTATGGACTGGACAAGGGGACTGCTTGCTTTTGATCATTTAATTATAGGCCATTAGTAATTCTGTGCTGAAAGAACGGTAATCATTTGTCCTTGTTCATAGGTGTCACTGAAATAACTATTCTTAATATGTGCCCCAGCTGCTTTGTTTGATGTATGTGCTATAGTCATGGTAAGTCCATTTGCCTCAAGAAAACATGATGGTTTCTCCGCCCTTTTGAATTTTTGGACAAACCTTAAAAATGAACTTCTTGTACTGTAAACTGTAAGGCCAATTGACTTGAGATTTAATTAGTGGCTCCATGATTTACTTCTAACAATAGTTTAAAAAAAGCTAAGCAATACATTCCAAAATGGTCCCACCTACTAGGGAGTTTTTCCTAGCAACTGTGCATCACTTGTGTTGCTTGCTTTTGGGGGTCTCGGGTCAAGTGTCTGTCAAAGCAATTTGTGACAACTGCGGTTGTAAAAAGGGCTTTATAAATACATTTGATTAGATTGAAAATGGCAGAAGAAATATCAGGCATAGGCCAAAGTACAAATGCTTGTAAATTTGTATCAAAACTATGATGGCCTTGAATGGTCTTTTAATTTTATTATTTTTATGCAAAGCGCTTTGAGATGTTACTTTTAAAGGCACTAGGCTATGTAAAATAAAGCTTATTATTATTATATTGAACCCTATGATGACACTATGATGAGTGAATGTCAAATGTTATAATGAGTTTTTAAAATATGGGCAAACTATAGGCAAATTAATCTTCACCATACAGTGCTGAAACTAATGTAAGTTGCACTGAAATAAAGTGTCTGCCAAATTATGAAGTGTAATGTAGAATGTTTGCTAATGCTAACTGAATGTTTGCAATTGTGAACTGCTCATCTTTTTGACCCAGGATTTCATATGTAAAGTATTTAAAATAGTTGTGAGACAATGTGGAGAAGAAACTGGCGTTTCTGGTTGACTGGGTTTTTGTAGATGGGGCCATGCATGTAGGAAACTGGATCATCTCTGCAACACAACTATATCCTGTATTCTTTGAATTAATGTGATAAAATGAAATTAGCGCAACCCTGTTCTCTTCTGCTTTATGAGGCCTACCAGGGTGTCTGGGCACAGAACGAGGGATGTGGTAGTAGCTGTAGAACAGCTCCCTCCATAGGAACTCATCTCTGGACACAGCCAGCCACTGTCTGCAAACCAGGCCAGCGCTTAGCACACCATAATGGGGGAGATTCAGGAAGATCTCCAGCACCAGGCTGTCTGGCAGGGCGGGACCATCGTCCATCCTGACATTCTGAATAGGGATAACGCATGAAAAGATTTGTGCTATATCCTTTAGGCATATATTACATTTACATACAGTAACATACTTTTGACATTTGGCAGATGTTCTTATCCAGAGCAACTATCATTCCTCATTGCAAGGTTAGAACCACATATCACAGTAACAAAAAAGACAGTTTTTCCCCTCAATAAAGTCACTCACTTCTGCCCTAACAGTACAAGAGTTTTGGCAAGAAGAAAAACTTGTGTTGTACAGCGTTAAGCTAAAGAAAAAATAAACTTTGGGATCAGGGAAAACTAAAGGTGTCACGTGGCTCACCCTGAACGTAATGTCTAAAAAAATAACCAGACCTCCCACTCTCCTTCTATATTAAGCATGACAGCTGTGCCACACTACCATGGATGGGATGGTTTGCCCACTGATGTCTAACCACTTAACTGACACTAACTGAGCTGATATGAAATTGTTATTAACCGGTCATGATTCACCAGATATCGATTTGTAAAATCTATATGGGTAAATTGACGCACAGCACAATAGCAGAAATCTTAATAAAATAGCAAAGATGTTAGCAGGCTACTGTAATCTGAGATGCTAGCTAACGTTAATATAGCAATTTCAACACAGTTGCAAAAAACAGGAGCTACTGTCACTGTACATTGCCACAACCTGCTTGGCTACTGTATGTACACTATTCTAACAAACGAATTCTGATGTAACTTTACAACAGCTAAAAACAAGTTACAGCACATCAATATTTTCAGTCAGACGCTATACTGTAATGTTTAGATCCAAATCTTGACAGCTACAGTAGTTACCTACCGTACCCAATTTAGCTAGCGAATAGCTGCACGTCCGGCTCACTAACGTACTGTAAGTAGCTAGCAAATAGAAAGAGCGAAGTTAGTTACCGATATAGTAGCTGTCATTTGCAGCGAATAAAAATATAGTTAATGTGTCATTCGTTCCTACTTATACTGTAGCAGTAACAGTTGAAGCTAGCTAGCTAGCTAGCTAGTTAGCTGACGTTATGGCAGTCTCTTTCCTTACAACTACTGTACATCAGATATCACTATGAACTGTTTTTAATTCCCCACCATAACGTCTTTAAACAATATATATCAGTGACCTACCTGCCCGCGATGAATCTTAATGGAAACAACTCAAATGTCTAGCAACAGAGGTTAGGGAATAATTCAACAATCTGCATTATTAATTCCATGCAGAAACACTTGAGATGGTAAACTCCACAAGAGCCAATAGTATCTGTCTGCAGCCTGCAAGACTTCAAGTTACGCCCCTTCAAGTTACGCCCACTTTAAGTCACGACCCAAGTTTCGCCTACTTCCAAAATCACCACAAGAACAGTAAATAGCGTAGACATAACACATGTTACATGGAGTTAACAGCAAGGTTTCTGGGTGGTTACGGTTAGGTTAGGGGTTTGGGTAAGGCTTAGATCGAAATAACAGCAAGGTATTTGAGTAGTTAAGGTTAGGGTAAGGGTGTGGGTAAGGCTTAGATCAAGTTAACAGCAAGGTCTCAAAGCAAGTAGCACCAATCTGTTAGTGATAATGTATTGCTAGACACCATAATACAATGTATTGTTTTTTTTTCAATTTGGACAACTTCAACTTACGCCCGACTTCGTGTAACGCCCCCTCAAGTTACGCCCTTCTCTTGCAGTCCGCAGACAGACACGTCTCCCACAAGAGCGGCCCATTGCATTGCTTACTATCATAGACAGTATAATAAATGGACGGACAGACGCCATTCATTCCTACGGAGCAAGTGAAGCCAATTAGAATCACTTTTTCGGTGGTAGCCGAGCACCGCGCAGCCTCGTGCTTAGCGTGACGACGTTGATGAGACGTGAGCAACGTGTCTGAACGTTGTAATTCCTCTCAAAGCTTTGCTAGGAGAAATCTGAATCATTCCGAATCTTGCCACTTGCAGAGAATGGAGAGCGTGTTGCGTCATATAGCGAAATCACTAAAGGAAAATGTTATCTGAACATGGATTAAGCAAGGAAATCTCATCTGGACCAGTTTGACAAGATGGAAGAGAGAACTATACAAGGACAACACAGACTAACATCCAGCAGAGAGTGTTATAGAAGGACACTGGAAACCTGCCTCCCTGAGCAGGGGAAAAAGAAAGCAGGTTATTATCTGATTGACAAAACCAACAGTTTTAACACAAGTCCACCGGGACTCCTCCTCTTGGAAGAACACCAGCCTACAGAGTTTGTGATCATGATAAGTGCGCTAGGCTCCTCCTAGCGTGACCAAAATGAAGTTTGGATGGTCAGTAAGAAATGGATCCTCAGAGGAAGAGGTTCTGAGACTGTTTAACATTACACAAGTAAAAGTAGACAATTATTATCATTACAAAACCATTGCAAGTAAAAAGTTGAAAACAATAAAACTATTATTGGCTATGTTGAATATTGAAGCAATGCAATAAATGTTTCGAGTTATTATCAACAGTTTTATCAACAAGGATGTATTACGAGATTAAAAGTATAATGATGTTTTTAGAGAATACTATGATTAATCTGAAAAGGTTACAATGGTGATTGGTTATTAGAACCAGTCAATATAGAATAGAGTTTGGTTTTGTTTTTATTATTTTTCTGATTATTGTTGTTATTATTTAGAAAAATGTAGAAATTAATGGGAATTATGGTAGATTCATTTTGGTTAAAAGTGGGATGTAGGGTGTTTTAGAGAACAGCATTATACTGTGTGAAGGCTGTTAACTTGAATATGTATGGAATTGTTTAGGTTTGGGGTTTGTTGTGTTAAAATATATGGGTGGAATGTTTTAAATGTTTAGGTTAAAGATAATCCCTTTCCGGTGTCTGGTCCATTAAACCCCCTACTGGGAGTAAAAAATATGTTTTATTAGGGGCAGTAAAACTATAGGAAAGGAGGGGCTCTGTAGTTAAGCTATAAAAGAGTGAGGCTGTGCCGTATCATGTTTTGTACAGAAATGGACCGGTCGCAAAGCAAGTCATTAACCGTTTAGCTTGGTAATTTTATGTGAATGAAACAACAGACTATTTTTACTTGGAATATAACTTACCAATTTTTACTTGGAATATAACATACTAGAAAGCAATTTGTTTTGGTAAGTGAGAAGGCATTTATTATGCTCAAAATTGAAGGGTTGGTGAAAGTGTTTGCAATTGAATAAAAACAGGAACCTTAAGATAATTTACCTTTACCAGTTATTCAAATTTTTGTAAGCAGCGTTCTTGACTGAAATGGATTGATGTAATAAAGTTTGAAATTGGTGTTAAAGACTGGTTAAAGTCATTCAAGGGATGGTGACAGAATTCTTCTGAAACATTGTTCACTAATGACAGGATTCTCCCAAATATTTCTGAAATTGTAGAGTTGGGTCTCTTCTCTATTAATAAGGAATCGGGAGATATGGTCCATGTTGTTTTGGATTATGGGCATTGTGAATTGCTGTTACCGACCATATAATTTAATTCCACTTTGAAGTGGTTACATTGAACATCCATCTTTAGTCAAGAATGTTTAACATCTGTTAATATCAGCAAGTTATATTTGAATATTGCATTAGATCATTTAGTAATGCATGTCTGAAATCCCTAGTATCTAAGGAAAAACTATTTGTTTTATTTTGATACTGTTTTGTTTTTCAGTCAAGGTCTATAACTTAAACTGGTTCAATCTAGTTTTGTTGGATATGAATCTGAGCCTGGAAAAGCAACTGCAGTGAATTTTGTTTTCCGACAGGTAATTAAGAAATATTTATGACTTGCTATGCGACTGCCTTATTTCTGTTCCAGGTGTTCAGCCTAAACTGTTCTAGAAGTTATACTGATTCACTATAATGTTTGGTTTTTAGATGTGGATTATTGTTCTAGCATTGGGATATGTTCACAAATGTGTGAAGAATTAAATTTCAATTTGTGGCTATTGTAGTGGTGCATTGGGATTGTGAATGTTGTTTATTAAGAATGATATGTTGAATCATTATTGAGAATGTGGTGATGACTATAATTTTCTATATGTTTTAATAAAATGTATGATTTCTTGTGTATCATATTCTGATTTTAAGTGTGGTTCTATAAAAGGCTACAGAGCATTATTCAATTATACTTGCGAAGGTCAAGGAGCTAATGATTTCTGTTTTTTGATCACAAATTAGTAGACCAAGCCACGGCTACAATTAATCATTCTCTGTATCATTGCCAATAATTATCAAATCAATCAAAGAAATAAGGTAATACACAAAGGTGTTAGATGTATTAATCATTAAAGTCTCTACCAGTAAAGGATTTATACGCTGAGCTAGTAGGGAAGGATCGAGGAGTTGCCGGCACTTCACTTTTCTTCCAAAACTTCAAAAAGACAGATTGAGTGAGGAGGAGGTTACTGTGTGTCTGTGACTACTCTTTCCGAAACAGGCAGTGTCTAAGATAGGCTGCTGAGAACATCTAGTAGCTGAATTCTGTAACAACATCCCAGAGTAGTTTTAATAAACTCCAGTCGTTTAATGATCTGACTCTATCTGATTAATTACAGGGTTGATCAATAAATAGAGACCCAGATCAGACTTGCCCGCGACAAGCGTGAGTAGGAGTTGTTCATGTGCGTAGGATCAGGAGCAAATTTTGGTAAGTATTCTGATTAATTTTTTGTCATTTTGACTGTATGCCTCCACGTCCCCCCTGCGAGCTTCTTCTGGGCTATATGGTAATTTCTCTACTGTGCAACAGAAAGATGTGTGGTTATGACACAACAGTTAGCATATTTTCACAAAAACACCTACTGGGCCATAACGTAAGATACAAGGTAATGGAGCTTTTCATACATTGTCTTGTTTCTTTAGAAATTAAAAAAAATGGACAAATAAAGTCTTTAAACCCTTCAGATGTACATTTATTAGCTGTCAAAGTGACTATAAAATGAATGGGAGTCTATGGAATGCTAATGTGAGGTGATAGCCAGGTAGCATCAAAATCCACCCAGGGCAGCTTCAACTTCCGGGTCCAAACCTACCCCCTTGGTTCTACCTCTCATTCTCACATCATACACACACACAAGAGCTGCTAACTTGGCTGGCACGCCCCCAACGCCCATTTAATATTTAGTTTCCAGCTTTTTTCAATGTAAAAAAAAGATATAATATTTACCTAAACTCTAATCGCACCAACCTCTTTGCCAAATTGGAAAGTGTGTAAGTACACCAGAATTATATTTAAATAACACTTGCCTGATGGCTGCTACTCTCGGCTGCTACCGCTACCAATTGATGTTGTCTGGCAATACATGTTGTGCTCTGTGTGTGATCTTGCGGGATCGCAGTATATCTTGCAGGCATAATTTCATGTTTGAGCACAAGACACTGACCAGTCACACTATAACTTTAGCTAGGTAATGTTAACTCTGTTACTGTACTGTTATTAGCTACCAAGCAATAACTTTTTTTTGTAAAATAATTAAACAGCATTGATGTAGCAAAAACATTAATCTGTCAACACTTTTCTCTAACATAAAAACTCCTTTGGGTGTTACAATAGCTTACTTTTGTGACATCCACATCTACAGTGTCTGATTTTTTGTTTCAAAATAATAGCGCTCTTTTTAAGTCATTGCAATAAATGATCATTGAAAATTCATTATAAAGTTAGTGAATTGTAACCAAATGTGTGCGAAAACACAATAAGAGTATTTGACAGCAAAAAATTACATGTTTAAAAAAACAACAGTAACAATTACGCTGTACACACAATTTGATTGAATATATTGTCAATCACATCCTAACGCTTTCAACAAAAGACGAGGCAATAAAATTGATTTTTCATAAAGTAATTACTTAAAACTTTTCAGGGGGGCTGAGATAAAAAAACAGGGGCTTTAGCCCCCCTAAAAAGGGTCTAGCGCCGCCTATGCTGTGCGGCCCCCCAAAAAATGCCACCCCACACCATTACTGACCCACCGCCAAACCGGTCATGATGGAGGATGTTGCAGGCAGCAGAACGTTCAACACGGCGTCTCCAGACTCTGTCACGTCTGTCACATGTGCTCAGTGTGAACCTGCTTTAATTTGTGAAGACCACAGGGTGCCAGTGGCGAATTTTCCAATCTTGGTGTTCTCTGGCAAATGCCAAACGTCCTGCACGGTGTTGGGCTGTAAGCACAACCCCCACCAGTTGACGTCGGGCCCTCATACCAACCTCATGGAGTCTGTTTTTGACCTTTGACATGCACATTTGTGGCCTGCTGGAGGTCATTTTGCAGGGCTCTGGCAGTGCTACTCCTGCTCCTCCTTGCACAAAGGCAGAGGTAGCGGTCCTGTTGCTCGGTTGTTGCCCTCCTACAGCCTCCTCCACATCTCCTGATGTTCTGGCCTGTCTCATGGTAGTGCCTCCATGCTCTGGACACTACGCTGACAGACACAGCAAACCTTCTTGCCACAGCTCACATTGATGTGCCATCCTGGAGGAGCTGCACTACCTGAGCCACTTGTGTGGGTTGTAGACTCCGTCTCATGCTACCACTAGAGTGAAAGCACCGCCAGCCTTCAAAAGTGACCAAAACATGACCAGCCAGGAAGCATAGGAACTGAGAAGTGGTCTGTGGTCACCACCTGCAGAACCACTCCTTAATTGGGGGTGTCTTGCTAATTGCCTATAATTTCCACCTGTTGTCTGTTCCATTTGCACAACAGCATGTGAAATTGATTGTCAATCAGTGTTGCTTCCTGAGTGGACAGTGTGATTTCACAGAAGTGTGATTGACTTGGAGTTACAGTGTTGTTTAAGTGTTTATTTTTATGAGCAGTGTATTACATATATCTGTAATGTTCATTCTGGATAGGAAGAAGCCTTCGCCTGTTCCTCTTTCCTTTAAATAGAACATATTTTACTTAAGGATACCCGTAGTTATTTGTTTAGAAAGCGGCTTATGAGAATGAGAGACACGTCTCACTTGATTTATTACCTCAGTAAACATTTTCATAATGAGTATATGGTCTCAATCACTAGATTTAAGCCTTCTGCAATATATAATGATGTTAATTTTTTTAATTTTGGTCTTGTTGATTTTAAAATCGGCTATAAAGCAAGGTGGCGTTTAGGGCGTGGCTATAGCGTTCAATTGTATGACAAGACACTCAAAGGAGTTGGCAGTTCAGTTTTTCCGGTAAGTAACGTTTTGTTTTAATACTGTTCGTTAGCATCCCAATTAATATCAGTTAGCTAGCTAGATTACTCCTCCCTGTCGTCTAAAATCTTCACATCCGCAACCAACCAGCAAATTCAATGACTCAAATCAGATCTTCACAAACCAATGGGTGACGTCACACATGCTACATCCAGTGATATATAGAGATATATATATACACTAACCTAAAGGATTATTAGGAACACTGGTTCAAGTTCTCCTTAATGCAATGATCTACCCAACCAATCACATGGCAGTTGCTTCAATGCATTTAGGGGTGTGGTCCTGGTCAAGACAATCTCCTGAACCCCAAACTGAATGTCAGAATGGGAAAGAAAGTGATTTAATCAATTTTGAGCATGGCATGGTTGTTGGTGCCAGACGGGCTGGTCTGAGTATTTCACAATCTGCTCAGTTACTGGGATTTTCATGCACAACCATTTCTAGGGTTTACAAAGAATGGTGTGAAAAGGGAAAAACATCTAGTATGCAGCAGTCCTGTAAGCGAAAATGCCTTGTTGATGGTTGGTCAGAGGAGAATGGGCAGACTACTTCAAGGTGATAGAAGGGCAACTTTGAATGAAATAACCACTCGTTACAACCGAGGTATGCAGCAAAGCATTTGTGAAGCCACAACACGCACAACCTTGAGGCAGATGGGCTACAACAGCAGAAGACCCCACCGGATAGCACTCATCTCCACTACAAATAGGAAAAAGAGACTACAATTTGCAAGAGCTCACCAAAATTGGACAGTTGAAGACTGGAAAAATGTTGCCTGGTCTGATGAGTCTCGATTTCTGTTGAGACATTCAGATGGTAGAGTCAGATGGTAGAGGCTATCAATATGGGCCAACATTTCTAAAGAATGCTTTCAGCACCTTGTTGAATCAATGCCACGTAGAATTAAGGCAGTTCTGAAGGCAAAAGGGGGTCAAACACAGTATTAGTATGGTGTTCCTAATAATCCTTTAGGTGAGTGTGTATATGATTTTAACCCAACTTTGCAACCTCTATGAAACGTCAGTGCTACCTCAAGCGACTGTTTGTGGCGTGTGCAGAAAAGGCTTCTTCCGCATCCCTCTCCCATACAGCGTCTCCTTGTGCAAAGTGCGCTGAACTGTTGAACGATGCACAGTGACACAATCTGCAGCAAGATGATGTTGTAGGTCTTTGGAGGTGGTCTGTGGGTTGTTTTTGACCGTTCTCAGAATCCTTCGCCTTTGCCTTGCCGATTTTACTTGGCCTGCCACTTCTGGCCTTAACTAGAACTGTGCCTGTGGTCTTCCATTTCCTCACTATGTTCCTCACAGTGGACACTGACAACTTAAATCTCTGCGATAGATATTTGTAGCCTTCCCCTAAACCATAATGATGAACAATCTTTGTTCTCAGGTCATTTGAGAGTTGTTTTGAAGCCCCCATGTTGCCACTCTTCAGAGAGTCAAAGAGAACAACTTGCAATTGGCCACCTTAAGTACCTTTTCTCATGATTTGATGCACCTGTCTACAAAGTTCAATGCTTAATGAGCTCACCAAACCAATTTTGTGTTCCAATTAATCAGTGCTAGGTAGTTACAGGTATTTAAATCAACAAAAATGACATGGGTGCCCAAATTTATGCACCTGTCTAATTTCCTTTTGATGCAAATTTTCTGTTAATTCAATGAACCTCATTTCACTACCGAAATATTACTGTGTCCTTCAGTTATTTGATCAAAAATGAAATTGCTGGTCCAAACACCCAAATTTCTATACATTTAAATCATGGAAATTGTCAGGGGGCTTTTTTTTGGGGGGGGGGGGGATCTTTTTCATCATTGATGTTTACTGATAGGACAGAAAGAAGCAAAAGCTAGGAAGACATGTAGGAAGAGAGACAGGAAGGGCACAGAACCCCCACGTAGACCGGAGTCGGGAGCTTGGCCCACTAAACCAACTCCGACACAACATTGTTTCATCTGTTAGTTTGGACGGGGTACACCTGGTATGTCAATAAGTCCCTCTGCAATCCTTTTTATAAAATCAAAAATTCCTGCAAATTAGGCAAAGGCTTACATTTTTTATTTTAACGTAAAACTGTACAATGGTATCGCCATGCAATATTTAATTATTGCAGCAGCAAAATACATATTTTATCCTGCAGGAACACCCAATCCCAGCAGGATCCTGGAGAGAAAGGTCAGTGTATCTCAGCCTTGCTAGCTAAAAAGGGTTCAAGGGGTGCTCCGTTCACAAGTCCAGCCGTAGGTCACTCTTTCAGCCAGGTGAGCAGCTGAGGTGCATAGTAGGTGATAATGATGTCAGCACCTGGAGCAGAGGCAAGACAATGTTTCTGGTGCTGTACGATTTCTCTACAGTGAGCATACAGCGTTCATAAAGAGCTTAGATCTATTGTCTTCGGTTACCTGCCCGGCGGAAGGCAGTCATCGACTCCAGGACAGCGGTGCGCAGGTTAAAGGCCCCAGCCTGGGCCCCGTGCCATAGCATGGCAAACTCCCCCGACACGTTATACACTGCCAGCGGGTGATTGGGGTGCTGGAAGAGAACATAGAATTGAGTAATGAGGAAATTGATGCACCAAGTGAAACTATGGTGAAAGATTATCGACTGGCTGGGGATGCATATTGCTCAAAGTTTTGCATTTACTCTGGAACTTGATAGCATATCATTGGATGTGAATGTAGTACTGTGTGGTTATTCAGCTCAAACTGTCTAACTTCTGGAGCCTTAAACTCTGTGTCCAGACAGAGGGAGAACATACAGACCTTGTTTTTGACCTCCCTCACAATGTCCAGATATGGCAGTCCTGGCTTCACCATCAGCATGTCTGCCCCCTCTTTCACATCTCTGTCCTGATAAAACAAATAAATTCACATTGACTGGGTGAACAGAAAAAAAAACAGTGGCACAAACACGATCTTTCCTTCAATTACACAAACACTTCAGAGAATCTCTTACCACAGCTCGCATTGCCAGTCCCCTTGCACCAGGGGGCAGCTGATAGCAACGCCTGTCTCCAAACGCTGGCTTAGACTGTGCTGCATCTCTAAACATAAAAACAAAAAGAGTAGCTGACAACATCCTGTCAAATGGTATCTTGTAACCTTAGAGATGTCTTTTCTGTCCATCTAATGTTTGATAATCGATAGATACCTGAAAGGTCCATAATAACAGGAAGCAAACTTGGCACTGTAGCTCAGCACTGACACCTGGAGGAAATGCATTTTCTTTCAGCAAAACATTTCCTTAATTCAGTTTTCCATATACAAAAAAGTTTCCCTCGTTATTTTTAAACGTTGAAAATTCACAGAGCTGGTTACATTGGGCTCCAAAATTACTGGCACCCCTGACTGGCAATGCACAAACAATACTGTAAAAGCATGAAAAATTTTACTAAAGAGAAACTCAAAATATCAACGTGAGAAACACTACTTTATTAATGTTGCAATGGAACCAAACAAAATACAATTACTAAACACAAAAGACATTTCAGGCTCTGTTCCGCTAGAGTCATATGACGTAGGCAGAGGCAAATATGATCTTGCGCTCTCTCATTGCAGTTGTCGATGTAGTTAGAGCAGTGGGGAGAGAGAGAGAGAGAGAGATAAAGTTTCATTAATGTACACTATGAAATATTGAGGTGTCCAACATGCACATCGCTCTTTAATGTAATACAGTATCTCACATTTTGGTATTTGAGTTCTCTATAATTGTATTTTTTTTTACAGTATTGTTGGTGCATTGCCAGTCAGAGGTACCGGTAATTTGAGCCCACTGTAAAACAGGTTCACATGTGTACATAAGCCCTTGGTTAACACAAGAATACAGTTCTGTAGTAAGTGAGCCTGGTGTGTAAATGCAGAAACAAAGTCAGAATCCTTGATCTGAAAAATGTATCAAGATCTGTTTTTTTCATGCTGCATTCCTAAATTCTCAGATCAGTTTTATTTTTCAAAAGTGATTTGGAATACTGACTGTTTAAATGTACAATATGTCGTTTTTAGCCGCTAGGGGTCTCTCAATCAAAACAATAGCAAAAGATGTACTTTGATGACGTCGGGAAGTAGCGTGGGATCATGGGTTTTGTTATCGTCGTCAATGACAACCTTCCAATCTAGCGTCTCCGCAGAAAAATATATATTCACTGACAAAGTAATGTATTGTTAAAAATATTATAACTTTATTCACATTATATTTAGAGCTTCTAGAACAGTCAAAGATTATATGACGCCATTGACAGAAGACATACTGAAATGTCCCGTGTCTTCAAATTATAATAATTATAATACAAATTTCTCTGGGTTTGAAAGTTGGTGGAAACTGGAAACATTTAGGATAATGCAAGTACACAACTAAGAAATATATATAATATACGTATAGTGATGTTTGCTTTATTAATGCAAAGTACGTCTTTTGTTATTGTTTTGGAAAACTACATATTGTACCTTTCAACAACAACAACAAGTGACTCAAATCCTACAGTTTTTGGTATTTATTAAAAATACAACATTCTATGCAATACCCTACTTAGTATGATAATTGTAATGATATCATTATAAATGTAATTAAAAATGTAATAATAATCACTCCCCTTCTCAGAAAACACCACTCCTTTCCTTGTCCCTTCAGTTACCTTGTTTCCCATGTCATTGGCCATTAACGCGTTTTTGATGGCTCCCACTCGCCCATCCATCATATCAGAAGGTGCAATGATGTCACATCCTATACACAAAAAACAAGAACGCTTCCACTATTGAAACCACCACATTGGCATTTATATTACCGCAATTGTTTTGAAAGACAATGGAAAACCAAGACGTGACCAGACTCACCAGCACGGGCATAGGCCAACGCTACTTCAGCCAGACGCCGGCAACTTGCACCATTGTCCAGAGTCCCACCCTCCCTCAGGATTCCTGAGGAAGAATCAGAGTGTGGCCTTAACATTGCACTGCCAATCAAAGAAAATACCTTTATCATTAATTGAAGACTAGTGAAATGTAACCAACCACAGTGTCCATGTGAGGTGTAGGGACAGAGGCAGACGTCACAGGCCATCAACATGTCAGGAAAGAGAGCCTTTATCTTCTTTACAGCTAACACTGCTGGATTATCATCCGTGTCTGCACCTGAACCCCTCTCATCCTGACAGGATGACAATTGCAAGAACGCTGGCATCATCCTTTTCGATACATACCAACGAAATACAAGTAAGTGCATAGTTAACCCTACCTTCGCGATTTTTGCCGGCACCCCAAATATCAGCACACATTTCAAGCCATTCTCTACAAGGGGACGCAGCATGCCCTCCAGTTTATGGACTCCATATCTGCGGGAAGGAATAGAGATGGTCATTTTGACAGTTTTCTGTGTCACTCTCAATGTGCTATTAGAATACTACTTTGAGGCAAGCCATTACATAATGAAACTTATAAAAAATAAATTGCAATGTACTTCATATCCATAAAATTTGTCTTAAAGCATAACTCTCACACTCAATTTAAGCTTTGGCCCGCTCCATCAAACATTTAAAGTTGTACAATCTTGTACAAAAATATCCAACTTTAAATATTAATTCAGGGGTTGAAACAAATGTTCTGATTGCACTACAAGAATATGCCCCATGTCTGTGGCTTTACCTGACAGAATTAATGAATATTCACTAGCCACAGTTTGAATCACCTCTCGACCACACCTCCTTCCGTTGAAACCATTGAGGTGGTAACACCCTCCACATCTTGAAAAGTGTACACTACACACAATCCCTCCCTTGGGGTTACGTAGAAGCATCTTTTCAGGTGCTCCTACGTCAAGATTGCGATAACAGTTTTGAAACACAGAGGAAAGAGAGTCTAGATTTTGTACTAAAACCACCCCAAAATATGACATTTGCAGTGAACTGTAAAAACAAAATTAATGTTAGATATTAACTAATTCCAAAACACATTTCCAATGGAAAAAAACAACATTTTACATGAGAATTACCCTTTAAATCACTAACATAACTATTGACATAGTAAACTGACGCACATTGTTATAACATAGAATTATTTCAGACCCTATTTTATTGTAGCCAAATTGTGTTAGGAGGGATAGTTGTGAAGGACAAAGAGCCAACGAATTCTCCTTATCTTGGCATAGTCATTGGCTCTGGATCCACCCTACCTCACAGTATCTGGAAGTTACAGACTGACTTTCAATGGTTCTCATACCCTGCTTATTATCACTCAATCAGATAGTCATAAAAATACTCATTCAACATGTTTCAAAGATGTTTAAAACACAAAAACATGAACAGTACACTGTGGTTATTCAACTAATGTGCCTAATGTACATAAGCAATTGTCATATATTATCAACCACATTACTAGGAAATGTTTAGTCATTACCTGGCCTGGCCTGGCAAACTAGCAATAGGTTCCACAGCATCAGGATTGTCCCTGTTGGAGAAAAAACAGTACAACTGACTTTGATAAAGGGGCACCTGTAATTTGTACTGTAAACAGCAATGTGTCTGTGAGGTAGAAGAGAACCAAGATATTACGTGACAAAAATGGGGTAGATGAGGTTCTCAGGTCTCAAGTCGGAGGCGCAGGTCTGCCAGTATCTGAGTGTTGGATGGAAATAGCCACTGTGGAGAAGGGACTCGACTGGCTGCATCTTTGCTCTTAAGAGAGAAGAAAAACTGAACATTCATTCACCCCCACATTGGTTAGATGCATTGGAACGAAATAATGATTTACGCATTCACCCATATTACCTGACCAAGCATGCGTAAAACCTAACTAAACAACCAAAGGATCCTGATTGACAGTAGTGATAATATGGTTAGTTTAAAGAGCTGGAGCAAGAGTAATTGGTCACATTATGAAAGCACATTCCTGATTTGAATTTCAGCATTTCCAGATTAGTGAAATTGAATATCTAGATTAGGGAATATGAAATTAATTATTTATTCAAGGAACAATGTAATTATATTCCAGTCAAAAAGTTTCCAGCTGGACATGTGTATGTAGAGTTAAACTTTGACAAAAATAGCTAGTTTACAATACTGTGGTAGATTATAAACTACTGATTGAGTGAGCAAGTTTACAATACGTTATTTTCGACAAGTAACCCATTGTGCTTTTAAACTAAAATGTAATATTAGTACCTATAGTATTAACATTTTAAGTATAATACAATGTGAAGCAATTTATGCGACATCTATACACGACAAATCACACTTGCAACTCCTGGTCAGATTCTGAAAACATAGCTATCATTGCAATACTTGAAACGTAACATGTCATCGTAAACTAACATACAACAATGTCAATCTTACTGAAATAAATCAATTAATACACTTGTTCTTGCCTGTAGCTACAGTACTTCCTCCCGTGCTCCTTGGCTTGCGATTGCACGATCTCACTCTCCACCGTACAAATTCAAGATTTGTGAAGTTAGCGACCATCATATTGTCGCGACTTGAGGATCACGTGTTCATGCAGCTTAATTTCAAAATAAAAATCCTCTTAGGAAACTGCTACTTCTGTTACAATCTTGTTTGTCTAAATTAAAATATTTTTGCAAAATATATTATTTTTAGTTAACATCAAAGAACAGAAAAAATTAACGTGATATTATGGAAAATACATATTATTCTAAATAAAAAAGCAATACCAAAATGTTACCTGTAATTATTTCTTATTTTTAATACAACTCAAAAGGTTTTAAACATTTCACATTGTGTAGATAAATGTATAAAAACCATGGATGTATTAAGAATAGCATATGGCAACACACTGCCCCACCTGAGTGATAGGAACATAGTGCTTTGCATTTAGTCAAATTAATAGACCATGATCCATACTCTTCAGCCCACAACTCACACACCTAATCCACATTAACCCAGATAATAAATTTGTTTACACGACAGCCTTACCCAAATGTCTACTTGCCAATACACAATGTTGATACATTCAAGTACTGATGCGCCTATATCTTAACACCAGAGTTGGTTAGTTACTTTTTAAAAGTTACTTTTACAATTGTAAAAGTAATCAGTATACAGTAATCAGTAACTTGCTACCCAACTCTGCTTAACACTAAATGCCCTCATTAACATAAAGCTACCTGTTGTGCTAATAAACCTAATCCATATTACTTCCCAACCTCAGCACTGTTACACACTTGCCTTAGGTCTAAACAATCTTTAAATACTATCAGGAGAAATCAAGTAAATATAGTTTATGTGGGTTTGTCCCAATACGCTAACAAACAGATGCACCCTTATTTAAATTTACAACATTACCTATTTTACGTCATGTACCCAACCTAACAGTTGATCATTTGCTAATGGATCATAAAAAGGACAAAATAGCAACAACGATGCTCGAATAAAGGATGATGATAACACAACATATTAACAGCCCAAAAAATGTATTCGTTTAAAGCGAAAACCTTTATTTTGAAGGTATTTACACGAATTTGACCAGACTGTCGTTGATTTCGCTGAATGGAACAAGTTCTCGCGTTAATATACTTTTGGGGAGTACACAAGAGACGTTTAGAAAATACCTCGGCGGAAGTGACACGTCGTGTTTGCGCCAAGGGGCAAACTCCATTGGCAAACTCCGAGGCTGACAAATGAAGCCAACAAGGAAGTACCAAAAAATGCAATTATTCGAATGGCCACTTGAGGGTGGCTGCAGAAAGAAAACCTAATTAAGGAGTTTTACACTTTGATATGCATTTTCTTTCGGGCTTTTATTTTGAAGGCTTTCTCTTTATACCGAACATTTGACGTCATCTGAATACTAGAAGAAGAGGCTAGCTAGCTGACAGTTGAATCGGTTGTCAATGAATGAAGGTAAAACTACTTGATTCTGCTTTACCATGGGTGTTGTACTATAAGCCAGATCAATTGACACATGCAAAGAGGGACAAATAACTGCATGCGTTGTTAATGTTACGTTAGCTAATAGCACTGTCTGACTAGGATGGAGAAGGGCTACATCCGGCGAAGTAACAGTTAGCTAACGAGTTAGCTGAGGCTACTAGTCTAATCTGAAAAGAGCATTTATTAAAAAGCTCAACATCTAGGATGTTATTGTTCATTATTTGAGTTTTTGTTGATTTCAATTACAATACAGTCATGAAAATAGACAGATTACTACGATTTTAACTGTCTTAATCACCAACCTAGCCCGACAGACGTTACTCGTTACTTTCCAAAAACACTACAGTACAGTACTCAACCAAAATATAAATGCAACATGTACTGTAGTATCGGTGCCATGTTTCATGAGCAGAAATAAAACATCTTAGATAAATTATTTCCATACGCCAAAAAAATGTTGTCATTTTAAAATGTTTTTGTTTACATCCTTGTTAATGAGCATTGCTCCTGAAACGTTGAACTCCATGATCATTACACACGTGCACCTTGTGCTGGGGACATAACAAGGCCACTCAGATGTTTGGAAATATGTACAAATATATTTCGTATATATATTTTCGCATATTCTATATCAGTTTCATATCAAGTCCTCCAACCCGTGTTAACATATGCTGAAATCAGTCTTAGCAAACGCTTCAACAAGGTCTGAGTATAATGAGAACAGTTTGAGATGCTGAGCTAATTTACATTACATTGTTTTTTTTTCTTCAGAAAAGCCAAGCTACACATACAGATTTAGTGTTGTTACTATTCTTGGAACATGATGTTTGTGGCCATCATTCATGTCCTCTCGTTCTAACGTTATCCTAACTGTACAGAATACAGAATGTTAATGTCAATTGTTGTCATGCTCTGAAATTAATCGTCTCTCTTTGTTTTTCTAAATTTAGGTTAAACACATTCATTTACCGAAGACACCCTCTACACGTGAAGCTGTTCACTGGTCCAAAGTATTCTGTCCTCTTAGTCAAAGGATGTAGGTGAGCTTGATCTGTGCAGCAGTACCTTTGAGAGGGCCAGAAACAGCCATTCCCTATTACCTTCAGTAGGTTGCTGCACCAACATCAATGTGTCCTGTTCTTCACACTTTACCACCTTTGCTCTGGAACATCACCTTTCCTGAGTAACCAGTGACTTAACCCTGACTCAAACGTCCACCTGCATTTATTCCCTTCACCCAATGCCATGCTGTTCTCATTGCGGGAGCTGGTTCAATGGCTGGGCTTTGCCACGTTCGAGCTCTTCCTCCACCTGGGTGCCCTATTGGTGTTCAGTGTGCTGGTAGCTCTGCGGGCAGACCTCTTTGCCCCCGGAATGAGCTGGTGGCTGGTCTTCGTCCCTCTGTTTGCCGCGGACGGCCTCAGCACCTACTTCACAGCCATCGTGTCAATCCGTCTGTACCAGGAGAATGAGAAGAGGTTGGCGGTGCTGAGGCTGTTATGGGTCCTGACTGTGCTCAGTCTCAAGCTTGTGTGTGAGGTGCTGCTGTGCCAGAAACTGGTTGAGCAGGAGCAAGCGCGTGACCTGTGGTTCGGTCTAATCGTGTCGCCGCTTTTCATTCTCCTACAGCTGCTGATGATCCGAGCCTGCCGCGTCAACTGACACCAGGGGTCGCTGAGATAGTGAGGGCAGGAGGTATCAGCCATAGAAGATCCAGCTTTATTTTCACCATGTTACTGATTTAATTGACTTCCTATTAGGAAATAGTTGGAACAAATGACTGGACAGATGAGGGATGTAGTCTTCCATTCTGTTTCTGACCTTGTCTGGACAATGTGACTGTATTTGTCTGCATGGAACTCCATTAAACACTGCTGCCTGGGTGGATAAAGTGTTTGGTATTTCATTTGTGATAATTATTTTGCTGAAGGATTCAATACCTAATTTTGTGCTACAATGTGGTATTTATTTCCACAGTGATGCTGGCGATGTACTTCTTGCAATTTAAGTCGTTTTTCTTTTGAATTTGGTAAGACTATTGCCAGCTTTATTAATGTTTTACTCCATTTATTTGCTTATTTTTAATATCTGATGTTAAATGTATATGTGTAAATAAACCATGAATATTTAAGCTGGTGATTTTTTTCCATTAAATAATTGAAACAGTTTTGCATTTTTCTTTGACTTGTTCAATTCTGAACAGGCAATAATTATTGTAGACTTGAATTTTTGGTTGAATTACTTGTGATGATCAAGTTTGACCACAAGATGCTGCTCTTTTTATTAAAAATGGGTGTGGTGATCCACTCAATTTCCAGTGTAAATGCTTCAGCTCATACTTCCAGTTTGCCAGAGGTTTTGTGGAAATACAATTAATATTTGGAAAAATATACTTTTATGGTGCCATACACTTCATTTTGAAATATAAAATGATTTTTGGGTCCACCAATCAATAATCTACATGTTAAATTTTCTGAAAATTACATGGATGATTGAAAATCCAATATGATTCACTGATTAATAGCTTCACACTCTTCTCCCTAATCAACTAGTGGAATTGGTAGTAGGCAAATCTTGACCAACTGAATTTTATATCACAGGGCTGCTAGCAAGGCACAAGCATGAACTTGTATTTTACACAATGGCTGAAGCTCTAGCTTTTTTCAGACCTTTAGAGAATTCCAGACTGCTTAATTAAGAGGAACAAATATGCATGGGCAAGCTGTCACTGACTGATTTACAGATAATATTCAGTTATTTATGATTCAAGGTGATTTGTGTATCATCAGTTGGCAGTCACTTTCTTATGTAATCCTCTCGAACAGAGCATATTTGTTGCTTTTGATTGGTTAGTTAAAAGTAGCTGACTAGTGTAGACTATGAGAAAGTTTTAAGCAAAACTCAGATCAACAAGGCTGTGTTGCCAAAGTTTTTATGTTTGTCTCATTAATGTTTAAATAAACATCTCTAACCCCGATATAACCCATGACACCAATGATATGCATGTAACATGATTAACTGGTGAGAGGTCTATGCACCCAATTCATTAATCCTGAAAAAGTTATTTATAGTTTCAGTCACATTTGGTGACATTAACACCTTTATCAACAAAAAAACATATGGGTATGTTGCAACCTGAATCTGACTGCAGCCAAAACTTCATTTTGTTTGATCACACAGTGTTTGAAAAAGTTATCTCCATCCAAATGGAGGTGCAATTCATATTTATTTTAGGCCAATAATCAATGTCTTGAAAAGTTATTATTTTGAACTGCCTAATGTGTATTTCTAGTTAAAGATCCATATGTTGCTGCAAACGCTTTCAAATATCATGTAAGTATGGCTCACAAACTATTTGAGCGAGTGCACATGATTGACACGAGCAGAGTTCCCAGCAGCCACTCCAGCTGAAAGCCCCATCAGATGAGTAAAAAAGTCGTAAGCTATTACTGTGTCTTGTGTTTGATATGCTGCACGATTAGACACGTGTGGTTTAAAACAACACCAGTCGTTGCCAAAACTCCCTTCAGGGGCCCCAGCTGTTTTACATGCATGCTGTGGTCCCAAAGCAGTTTTTGATAATTACTGAACTATAGGCATGCTAATTCAGGTGTGCTATCTAAAATACACCTCGTAAATGGAATAACTAATGGTGCCCTGGAGAGGTTTGAAAAGTACTGAGAAAAAAAGAAATGAATGCTAACAAAAACAGCTTAACAGGGATGAAGCAGTGCATTCATCGTCCAAGGAAGGGGCACTGAGAAAGTCTATGTAGACTATAATCTGTTAATGCACATGAGCAGAAACATCCGGATCTATAGTCAGGAGATATTATGCTCAGTCACTCCTCTTTTTATTGATCTAGGACTTTGGTCTCTGTCTTTTTTGGTATATTTCCGTATAAGATGAACTTTACAACTTATTGCATTTCCTACTCCTGTTTCCTCAGTGTCTATTCCAAGTGGCACATTGGGATTCTCAGCTTGTAGTGACAGTGCACTGATAAATGTTTGATGAGGAACAATAGTCATTTATATCTTGTACACAGATTAGGCTCACAAATGTATTTCCTAATGTACAGTATTTATCGCAGCTTGTCAATCTATCTGGCAGTTTTAACAACCCCCCAGCTACATAGACAAAAATATCTCTAAAATGTCTTCATTTTTCAATATTCAATAGTTTACTTCACTACAACTAGATCCTACTAACAACCTGTGAAGGATCTTCAATTGAGGTTCAATGTTGTTTCAAAATCTCATGGGAATGAGAGAGCAGCTGACTTACACTTTTGGACATTAACAATTAAGTTTAGTATGAAGATTCGTCAGAAGAAGTCCCTGATCCAACTTGAACGTGATATCATTTTGATTTTAATGAACACATTTAGTTCAGCAAAAGCACAAAACAGTTTTGCTCTTGAATTTTGCAGCTGCATTGTGCTGGACTGCTTGTGTGCATGCCATCAAATCATAAGCAAGTTGATTCTTGACAAAAATGAAAATGTCACTCACATGATTGTATATTAACAAATTCAGCTATACTGTAAATTGGCTCGATTTTAATTGTTACTTTTATATTTTGACAAACTATGGACACAATTCTGCTCTTCTCAGTCTCGTTGGTTAATTCTTCAAAAATTTATTTCATAAATCCCTTTTTACATCAACAGTTGTCACAAAGTGCTTTTACAGATTCCCAGTCTAGAACCCCAAAGAGCAAGCAACAATGCAAAATTGAAGCACATTTGCTAGAAAAAACTCTTTGCTTCCCAGGAAGAAACCTAGATGGGATCCAGACTCAATTAAGTGGTCATACCTCTTCTCACTGTGTCAGGTGTAAAGTTTAAGAGTGCATGTCCAATTAAGGCTAAGTTGTTTATCAGTACACATTAAGATCCTGTACATAAGTACTCCTGGGGCCTGATTGGAGAGTTCCGGTCTTCATGTGGGCTGTGTCCAGTCTTTAGTCAGATCCAGATCAGCTGCACCACCAGGTATACAGGAACAAGGACAGCCAGGTGGGCTGTGGGCAGTGAAAGTGGCTTTGAATAAGGTTGTCATCAAGCCGGGTAGTTCTGCATTGTGGTCCAAAAAAACATAGTCTGGAGGTTTTTTACATTTTAGAGAGTCAAAGATAGTACAGTATGAAAAATGCATTTCATTAGCATGTGAGAGTGACATGTCAAACCTCCAGATTTATATACTTGGTCTTTCAATCAATCAACCAAATTTATTTTATAAAGCCCTTTATATATCCGCTGTTGTCACAAAGTGCTTTTACAGATACCCAGCCTAGAACCCCAAAGAGCAAGCAGCACTGCAAAATTGAAGCACAGTGGCTAGAAAAATCTCCCCAGTAATTTGCTTCCCAGAAAGTAACCTAGAGGATCCAGACTCAGTGGGGTGGCAATTCCTCTTCTCACTGTGTCAGGTGTCGTCCTGATCATCATCCTAGGATTCAACAGGACATCAGAAAGATTAGATAGACTTTGAGTTATTGAAAATTGTTCTCTAGGCAGATCTGTCTTGGAGGCAGAAGTCATTTAATTGGTTGATTCAAAACTGAGGGCGGACCTCACATGATATCGGAAATGTGCACATGAGCATAGTTTTCTCAGTTTTTAACAAAACCCATGATCCCACGCTACTTCCCGACGTCATCCAAGTACATCTTTTGCTATTGTTTTGATTGAGAGCCAAAAGAGTTGAAAAGGAAAGGTTTGAGTGAAGAAAATAATGGTTTATTTCTGGCTTTACTGGCAGAGGTATACAGTGAGCGTGGTTTGCATCCATCCCTAAAGTTTCGAAGACAATAGTTTATGTAAAGTCAAGCAGCAGACATTGGGGACAACAAAGCTGTAGAATGGTAGAGGGCAAAAACAACTCTCCACTGACCGGGATGACTGCCAACTCATTCAAATGTCACTCAAGTACCATAGGATGACATCAAGTGACTTACAAAAAGAAATGGCAAATGGCAGCCGGGTTGACGTGCACGGCGAGAATGCTTTGAAACAGGCTCCTATAGGGCATGCCTGAAGTCATTCAAAACTAGAAACATGCCGTCATCAATGAGAAGCAAAGAGGTGCCATGTTGATCTTTGCAAAAGACTGTAGAAGACTGGAGTAAGGTCATCTTCTCTGATAAGTTGACTTTCAGCTTTGTCAACACCTGGTCGTCTAATGGTTAGACAGTGTAGAGGCCTACAAGCCACAGTGTCTTGCACCGACTGTGGAATTTGGTGGAGGATCAGTGATGATCTGATGGGTGCTTCAGCAATCAGGCAGATTTGTCTATCTGAAAGACACATGAACCAAGCCACGTACAACAATGTCCTGCTTGTATTTTTGCTCCAGACGTGGCATAAAGTAATCTAAAATCAATGTGAAAGACTGGTGGAGAGCCAATGAAAGCTGTGATTGAAAATCAGGGTAATTCCACCCAATATTGACTTCTGAACTCTAAGGTTAACACATTAGTATGGTGTTGTTTTAAAATGAATATGAAATCACTGCAGCTTTTTGTTTATTTTGACCAGTTGCCATTGGCAACTGTAAAATACAGTAAAATCTCTTTAATGACAATCTTTTTACTTGGAATTTGGAAGAAATGTTATCAGTAGTTCATGGAATAAAACAGAAATGTTATTTTTTTCCCCAAACACATACATATCTATAGTAAAATCAGAGAAACTGTTGATTTTGCAGTTTTATCTTATTTTTTTCTAGAGCTGTGTAGCCTATATTTACATTAACTCACTGGCAACTTCATTAGGTACACCTGTTCAACTAGTCGTTAATGCTAATCTACCAGTCACGTGGCAGCAAGTCAATGTAGTTAGGTATTCACTGTACTCAAATACTCCAAAGTCCCCAGATCTCAATCCAATCGTACACCTTTGGGATGTGGTGGAACGGGAGATTCGCATCATTGATGTGCAGCCGACAAATCTGCAGCAACTAGGTTGGGCATTAGTTGTCGATTCTTGTTGAAGCTATGCCACAAAGAATTAAGGCAGTTCTGAAGGCGAAATGGGGTCCAACCCGGTACTAGCAAGGTGTACCTAATGAAGTGGCCGGTGAGTGTATGTACAAGGGCGTATTGGAGTGAGTTAAAATGAAGGAATGAGTGAATGATAAAGCTTAATTTTGCTTGTTTGAGGAGACTACTTAAATTGAGGATTAACACGAATATTCTTTATTTTTTACTGATGCCAAGTCTTACATAGACAACACAGCATCCATGTGGTGGTTGCGAAATGTAGTAGGCCTACATGTGTTTAGTTCAGCTTCATTAATTGTAAAAACAAACTCATCCACAGACAGTATTTTTTAAAGAAATGGATGTGGGAGATCTAGTTTCAGTTAGTTTTTTGCAACTTATTATCAACAATTTCTTCACCTGCCTTTTCATGGAGTCTTTAACCTTTTAAAAACATTTATTAGTAGAATATACGTTAATGGTAAATTCGTAATTTCAATGCAGTTAGGATAAAATCATATTCGCTGAAAGGGTTAAATAGGGGGCTGAACGGAGATTCTTTGACGGACAGATTGTCTTTGCCTACTCAACAATAGAAAGAGGAGGGATTTGCTTTGGTAGGTGGTGCTTTATGTGAAAGGGGGTTGTATTCTAAATTGATTTGACCAAATGGGGTTGCTTCTTGGAGCGCAGTTGTAAAGACTGAGGGATGACGTTGTAGGTTTACAGGTGCGGAGGGCGGGGAAGGAGAGGCAGACTGAAGGTCGGCATAGGGAGGGAGGGAGGAGGAACGTAGAAAGACAGTAGGAGACGTGGGGATGTATGTGTGTATTTGATAATCGGCGCTGCAGGTACAGCGACAGACAAGTGGATACAGATTTCCGTCCCAGAAGGGGTATACCATCTACGAAGCCCCGGATACATTCAATTTCTCCCCACAATGTCTGGTGGAGGAGAGGTCCGTGTACTCCGCCAAGAGGCTGGGCAGGAGAGCCCGAGGATGCCGGCCTGGAAACGAGAGATTCTAGAGCGGAGGAAAGCAAAGGGCGGCGGGTCTGGAGCAGGTGCAGCAGAGCCTTGTCCAAGCGCGACCTCATCGCGGGTTAATGGCGAAGTAACTGGAAATAGCAGCGCCTCCAAAAAAGACAATGGAATCAACGCTAATTCAGGTCGAAACTACACCATCACTCCAGCAAGCCAGCACTTCGCAGGCAAGCGTGGAAGCTCCCCCACCTCTCCAGACCTCTCGCCGGTGAAAACAAACAAAGAATCCTGGACTGCTACCGACACTTATGACTCAGAAAAAACGGTAAGGGATGAAGAGGGACATGAAAGCTTGGTTCTGCAGGACAGTCTAGGCCCGTTACAGGAAAACCCCTTTATTAAACTGGAGAAAGAACGGAAGAAACGCCAGGACAGGGAGAGCAATACTCGTCCTGTTCAGCATATATTGGAATTGTATGGCAGTGTTCCTGGAATTCGGACTATACGCGCTGAGAATATAATTATTATAGAATCCGATCCGGATTACTTTCCGGAGGCCAGTGGAATTAAAAGCGCCTCTTATTTGCAGCAGAATGGGGTGAGCAGTTACAGCTCCCTCAACGACCTCTTGGACCGGAGAGGCAGTGGAGTTACCGAAATACGGGCTAAGGAAGTGGTAATTTACGACACCGCACTAAGCAGGAGCGAGGAGAACTTGAGCACTCTGGGTCGTCCTAGTCACGAGGGAGCATTTGAGACAGGAGAGGGTCAGGGCAGGGTAAGCCGCATGCTGCAGAAATTCGACAGCAACTACGGAAAACTCCAACACAAGTCTCGCAGCACAGAGAACCTGCTGGACTTGGAGGCTAGTTCGAGCAGGCCAAGACAACGACCCAAGCCACAACCAGATCTGGTGCCAAAATACAAGTCATGCGTTCAGCCTAGCTCACCAGTCCGCACCCTAAGCAACACACAGTCTTCAGTCTTCCAGAGCTTCCAGTCTTCCAAAACGAAGCCACAGACCCCTCTCTATGAACCTGACGGCACCCAGTGCTCTGACGGAGCCCCTCAGTCAGTGTCTTCCTACCGCCAGCGTTTTGAGGTTGGTGGGGGCAGCAGTGTGGTAGTCAGTCCCAGAGAGGCGGCAGAGGGGGCCCAGACCAAGCCTATCAGAGAGAGAGACTGGGATTGCACAGAGGTGCCCCCCAAACCCAAGGTGCCATGCTCTCCGGATACCCGGAGTGTCAGTGTTGAGTCCCCCCCCAGTTCCAACATACCTCCCTTGTCTCCCTCCCCTGGATTTGAGATCCGGCCCTCGCCCCTCCCTGATCTCTCCCTGCTGCCTGCTGGGGATGTCCAGGCCTGTGCCCTTGCCAACTTGCGCATCCAGTCCCGCAACTCCTTTACCGTCATCCCTAAACGCCATGAAACCATCTCCTCCCCAGGGAGCACTGCCCCCTCCAGCCCCATCAAATCTCCTCCCTCCCAGAAAGTGGCAGAAATGCCCACACCCAGTGGCAGAGTGCCAACCCCTGTCACGCCTCCGCCCACTCCTGCAGCCTCCAGAAGGAAAGAGGAAGACGAGGATGAGGAGGGAGAAGCCAGACTAACCCAACCAGAACCACCTCCTCCCACTGGCACCCCGAACCCCTCCTGTCCATCCCCTGTTCCCTCTGTCCAGTCGCCACCTCTGGACGAAGCCCCTGCCGACCTTCCTGTTACCAACATAGATGACGTAGATGTGGACCCCTCTCAGCTCGTCGCCCCGAGCCCCACTCCTGTGCTCCAGAGGCGGAAAGGGAACACCTTCACTGTAGTACCTAAACGGAAGTCAGAGCCACAGCCTGACTCTCCTGAGCCCCAGGAACCCTCCATAAGGGCGCAGACCCCCTCCACCCCATCACAGGCCCCTTACGCCCAATTGGGCTCTTTGCTGAAAAAACGTTACCCTGCGGCAGAAGAGATAGAAGTCATCGGTGGGTACCAGTCTCTGGGACGCTCCTGCCTTACCAAGATGGGCTCAACTGGCAGAAAGGTGAGACGTGATGTCAAAGTGAACATCACCAGAACCCAACCGAGTCCTTCTTATCTATTATTTTCTACTCAGACTTTATTGTATTTTTTTAATATACATATTGTGTATGTATAGTATAGGGCAAGGCTATGTTTCTAATTTAAATCTGTTTTTCTGATTATTTCATTACATCATGCATCCATAGATGATATTGTTTAGTGTGGCACTGGTATTTTGCCATTTTTGTTGTTGTTTGTTTCTTAGTGTTTCTTTGGGTTTGTCCCACCTGTCTGAGACTGAATCTACAATAGCTAGTAGGCCTGTTGTATCTAGGCCTCTCATTTACACATAGGTCCATACAAGGTCTTCTATCTGAACAACCTTCACTTTCTGTTGCACAGAAGCAAGAAAAAACTTTTAATTTACTTCTGCCACAATTTCTAAAAGCTCTACAGGAGATATTCAGTCTGTTGATTCAAGAGGTGACGACAACCAAAATAATCAGTTGTTGTGCCCTTGAGCATGGCACTTCATTCTAATTGCTCATGAAAGTGAACAATGTAAAACATGGCGAAGTTTGATTACAACACCAAATTTCAACAAGATTTTACTTATGGTGTTATTGTAGCCATCCTCTGGTTCAATTACATTTCCATTAATTAATAAAGACATTTAAAATTTATGCAACTTCCCCCAGACACTTGAATATCTGCATTTCCCTTAGATCGAGGCTACAGATTTAGCCGTGCAGTAGTGTCTCAGTCAAAATATAATCCTCTAGGTATTATCCGCCTTCACCCCTTTCAACTACAGCTCGTCACACCCAAGTTGTGTGTGTGTGTGTGTGTGTGTGTGTCTGTCTCTCTCTCTCTCTCACTGCGTTTTGTCACTGGCCAAAAGACAGAAAACACAGGCAGTATTGAGGCCAGTCCGCTCAGAAGCATTCAGTGTTTTTGTCCCCGGGAACTCGATTAAATTCATTAGGAGCGCTATGTTTGAGTTCACCAAATTCCTCCGCCTTTGTTGTTTGTGGAGAATGGTTCTCCTCTCGGCCATCGTTTCACCAAGGCTAAGGTTTCTCTGGTTTTAATACTAGGGCAGGGCCGCAATTGCAAAAGCATCAAGGGTTGGCTCAGGCCGATGTCATCTGTTTGGAATTTTTCAGATATGGTTTTGTGTGAGAAGCCTGGCTGAGTTTGGTTTCCATTTCAGCATTGGGTTTGGGCTTTTTGAATGTTCTTTTTTCTATTGGAATCTATTTTAAGCAGCTTTTTTCAAACACATCAGTACGAGTAGAGAGCTGAAAGGTGTAATGCCAACTAGTGGGCTGTTCTGATTCTGAAAATAACTTCTGTATCCTTATTCATTGGCAATGGTTTCTCGTTCAGATCTGCATTGCTTAGTGATCTTCATCAGTGCCTGAAATTATGCTTCCAGGTTTAATTTTTTTTCAGCTTGTCATTCTGTTGCGCTGTATTCATTGTATTTTTTAATCAAGATTGTCCTTTGATCCTATACAATTTGCCTGTGATCTTCAAGGAGAAGTAGCTGGTTATATATATATATATATATATATATATATATATATATAGGTCAGGTGAAGATTTTGTGCAGCACAAGCCTTGATTTGCATATGGCAAAATCTAGGAAGCACTTCCAGTATGATGCATGCTTCAATATAATTTATAATATGATTGGCCTACATTCCCTCTGAATGATAACAAAATGTGTAAAACCATAGTAGACTACCATGCATTGGTGTGTTTCTTTGTTTTTTACGGTCATTGGTACTTCTGGAATTGAAAAGATTTACTGTGGTATATTGAATATTTTATTGTTTTAACCAGGTGAATCATCAAGAACACATTTTGTTAATAAAATAACATATTGTCTGAAATGTTCTATAGCTGAGAATTGATGACAATACGCAACAGGAAGCAGAATGTTTCTTAAAAAAAACGGTAGCACAAAATCTAAATACATATTTACGACACATTAAAACACTGACTGTTTAAGCATTCACAGGGATGGATAATTAGCAAAACATATTCTAATGAAACTGGGTACTGCGATTCATTGGCTGCGTTTTAAATCATGTTTGAGGCTTGTCAGGAAGTGCTGGGGGGCAGAGAGAGAAATGGTTGTTTTTTTAGGTTCGTCACTAGTTATTATGGGAAACAGGAGACAGCCCATGCGTTTGTGAAAGAACGTTCAGAAGGCTATCTGCCTTCTTCCTGTCTTTCCATTTGTTTGCTACTGTTTAAAGGGCCATTCACAAGATAAGAGCAGGAACGGCATTCTGCTGGAGAAACCATTACTATGAAATAAAGATGAAGCTGTGTGAACCAGAGACCACTGCCCAAAAATATCCTGGAATCACTAAGCTCAGTTTCAACGTTTTCAACTTTGACTAAGGCAAAGTTTTGAGTCCCCAGAATGATATAACAACACACTGAATTCATATCAGCATTTAGATGTGACTACAAAGTTAGTAAGTGTATAGCAACATTTGAAATTCAGTTGGATTTTGCATGCTTGTTATTGAATGAGGGTAGGGTAGTTGCTTGCTTTCTTAATGTGATAATGCTAGTGTCCTATTAGCCCTGGGCCTGGCTCAACTCTGCTGAGGCTCTATCAAGCTGAGGATGTCAACGTTTGGTGACTAGTTGGCTACTCAGTTGTTGCGTGGTGCTGATGCCTATTCAATCAAGGCGACATGCTATGTTTAAATGACCTATAAATGTATACTTCTGCTCCTAGCTGGATTACTAACCAGCGATGTTCTGGTTATAGTCCAGCCTCTGAGTTTCTCTGTATACCAACGTACTTCTCTCAATGTGATAAGGTCTAAACATTCCCCAAACACCTTCTGCAGATAACGTAAAGCCTGAATGTTTCATTTAAAAATGCATTGATTCTCACACATCTAAAGCTCATCTGTGGGAATTCCAGTTTGGCAAGGAATCGTCACAGTTTCTCTCAGCAAAGGCTGTGTCACGCGTCATCAGGAGTGGACAGGCCTGTTACTGTCGGCTTTGTTGACTCTACATTCATAACTGCTGTTTGTATCTCAGTCTGATCTGTCAGCTGTGTTTTAGTTGTTTGGTACTTGAGTTTAGTGGTTGTTATGCAGTTATGGGACTACTGATAAGGATGATCGTGGGTACTGAAGTTTGGATCACATTGTTTAGCTTTCAAGTTAGCCAAAATAAAATGGCAAATAAAACTATCATGTGCTTACATAATTCCACAGAATAGGCTTAGATCTCTCTCTTTCCAGTGCATTTCAATAAGCATCTTGTAGTATAACAATATAAGCTTCAGTGCCTCAAATTAAAGAAAAGGAATACTGGCAGCATTCATGTTTTACAAATGAAATGACATTCTGTCCCATGTTTAAGGAAACTCCACCTTTTATTGTTTGTGAAAATGTCATTTGTAAGGGATGGTAAAAATTTCCAGACTTAAATAAGGCCAATGTACCATGTCTGTCCAAACAGGAAGATGAATGTATGGACACACTCATAGTCTTATTGTGAGCTCCTGGTGTGAAAGTCCATTGTGTTAATTATTTACCAGTACCTGTCATTCCCCATCCCTCTTCATCACACTTCCTGTAACCACACCCTTCCTCCACCTCTCCTGTTACCTGACTTCCTAGTTTTCTCCTGTGCTTTTCCCACTGTGACCTTATGACCTTGTCTGCCGTCTGTCTGCTTGATACTGTAAATGTTGCATCTGTGCGTGTGTTTGTGATGCTGCTTTCAGTAGGTCTTCATATTTTATTTGCATCCACTAGCAGTATAGGCTAAAGTGTTTCCCTCTGAAACATGCCTGATTTGCACATGCCATTGACACTGGGGCTACAGTGTAGTTTGGGTCTGTTTGCAGCACGTTGGCCTGTTACAGTGTGATATCTCCAGTGGTAGTTTTTGCTGAAAGCAGAGGGACAAACTGGAGCATTTGAACAGTGCCATGTTGATGGACAACCTGCATGCTCACAGTGAGAGAGGAGAATGGTTTTTAATAGGGAACAACTGCAAATATCTATAATTTTTCTATGTTCATAGATTGCTACAGTAATTATTGTTCTGTCTCTTGGATCAGGCAGCCTTACTCCTACATTTTCCTCAGGCCTCTGCCATCAACAAGGCATTTTTGCCTAGAGAACTGCCGCTCACTGGTTATTTTCTCTTTCGGACTATTCTCTGTAAACCCTACAGATGGTTGTGTGGAACAATCCCAGAAGATAAGCACTGTCTGAAATACTCAAACCAACCTGTCTGGCACCAACAACCAGGCCACGTTCAAAGTCACTTAAACTACCTCTTCCCCATTCTGAGGCTTGGGTTTGAACTTCAGGAGATCATCAATTCAATAATGGAGACACATTGTAACTATTTGACGTTGTTTCCCTTTAAGAACAGGATGGATGGACTAAAATGTGGAGGTGTGAAGAGATCACGTGATGAAACCTCACCTCTTAATATCACCACCTCTGAGGTTTTTGTAGAATGTACCGTGTGTGTTTGACTGTCAATTTATATATAAACAAATTATATTCAAATGACACTCCAACTGCTCTGTGACTTTCTCACTGATCCTTTGTGTTGGTGGTAACTGGTGACATGGAGCTGTGAGTTATTTTGCTCTATATTTACGTGTGGTCAGGTTATGTTCTGGCTCAGTTCTTTCTCAGTTCAACACGGTTAGACCGGTAGTTCTACCTCTAGGAGCATACCAAACACTGTGTGACTATAGTGTATGTTCCTCTCAGCCCTTCAGTGCAGTGCTTACTTCACTGATGCTCTTTCAGTTTCCCTCACAAGGTGCCTGTCTCCGCCAGAAACGCTAGCAGAAGCCATTCTACCCTGCCGTTAGGATTCCGGAGTAGGGAAAGAGGTCCGTGTGCTTTCTTCGCTCGGCATCTGTTTTACCTCACTTAGCTTTGATGTTTTAATTAAGTCACGGGCAATTAACCTTTAGAAACATTGTTGCGTTTCATACCTCTCAATTAGGGTTGGGTTGCTGGGCACACACTCACTGTTCTTCATTTGAATATTAACCCATCCTTCTCTCAGGGTCTGTATCTAAGAAACGTGTTACACCGCAACAAACAAACAAATCATTCGTAATATCTCTCTCTGTCTGACTCACTCACCTCAGCTTCATAACTCTGTAATCCTTCTCTGATAGCATGAATAGTAACATTTTACTCCCTGCCCAACTGCTGTACACATACACTGAGCCACACGCCTACAAAGGGCACTGCGCAGTAGTGACTCACAAGACATGCTATGTGTAAACAGAGGTTTCACATGTTGCCTCTCGCGAACACGCTCTTTGTGAATTGCGAGAGATTCTGCCCACACGTTTGTGACCATGTGTAAGGAGAAGTGGGAGACTTCCTGATGGAACGTTTCAGTACGCGTGGTTACTCTCATATGGTCTTCTTTGCTGGTGAGTCAGTTCAGAAAGCAACGTTTCCTGCTGATGTGGAGCATTTCTATTTTGGTATTAACCGCTTTGATACCGGTAAAACACTTGAATTTAAATGAACATTAGGTTTTTCATTTGTGGAATTGCTCCAATCCATAGATGGTGTATTGTGATAGTGGCTCCTCCAGTCTAGTAGCATTCTATTATTAACTGGCTGGCAGGAGATTAGCTTTAATCAGGCATCGGCTCAGTGTGAGCCACTCCTCAAGGCAGGCCCTTCTTCCTGTCCTTCTGTCACAACACACAGCCACGGGATAGAAACTCACATGTACCATGCACCAAAAACAGACCTTTTGTATGGTGCATCCGTGTGTGCTAGTCAGTCAGGGGCTACCGTGTCTCCGTACCCTGACCCACACAATCTGACCGAGTGGCCGGGAACATTACAGTTGGATCTCTACTTCCGTCTTGCCTATTGGCCTGTAGGAGACGCTCTCTCTGGCCTTGTTCTCGTTGCCATTCATTCGATATCTACAACACAAGTCTTCACTTACTGCACTCTTCAGGGAAGACTTCGCAAGGCACAACCAATGGCAAACGCACTGGCCATTCATTTCTGTTTTTGTTATCGCAATTACTGGAATGAAGTGCTCTTAGACAATCCGGTTCTGCGGTATCTGTCAGACTCAAGCATGTGGAGCCTGGGGCCTGAATCAGAGCCCAGAGATAAGAGAAGAGCAATCACGTCTGCTTCAATAATACAGGCCTGTATCCAGAGGAGGAGGAGTCTCAGCCCAGATCAACATGTACAAGAAGTTAACCCAGTGCTAGTCTGGTTTATTGATATACTCCTCTGGCATGGAAATGGACTCCTAACTCAGACATGCCTTCACATCCAGTGCTATGTCTTTAGATTTAAACAGGAAGGACTTATGTGCCCCGAAACAGTATTTGTGGTCTCCATTTGGTTCTTGTCCCTGAAAGGCCACTGCTGTCACTCTGGATAAGCCATGACACACGGCAACTTTACAGTGGCGTGTTTGGTTGTAACCATAACAACAGGGCTCAGGCTGATGGAGGTCTATGCGTGCCCTGAGTTGGCCTTCCTCTCAATTAAAGCACATGAGTTTTATGATGAACTGATGACCACAGGTGAAAATGAAAGCACTTTCTAAATTAGCAATAACCTCTACCGCAATAAGCGCCAATGTGTTTTTGCTCCATTAAATCATACAGTATTAGCAAGGTTAAAACCGACCTTGAGAAAGTATTGAGCTATTGAATGGATGAGCTATAGCCTTTTCCCATTTTGATTGGACTTGATTATAATGTATTGATCTAGGGGAGGACTGTTTCAAAGCTCATTCCAACTTGTCATTTTATCCAGCGGAGAACAATCTCCTGTGATTGCGCTGACACAATGCTTTGCCTGTGTGCCTTTTACATTTCTGTGTTAGCTCAGGGACTTTGTACCCATCTGGCCTCTGTATGCAACATCTACAGGCCAGCCTGGGGCTGGATGATGGGGATGAGGCTGGGCCTTGTGATGGAGATTAAGGCAGACTTGTAGCAGGACCTCCTGAGGGAGGGGAAGCCGAGAGGTGAGAGGTACATCAGTGCTTCAGGGCCGACAGCGGCTGAGCCTTACCACCCTGTACCTAAAGTCCTGTTCTGCAACATGTTGCAGCAGTCACCCTCAGTCGTGGCCCGTTTGTACAGAGCTGGGGTGTTGCCAACTGGAGATGTTGTACAACAAACTGTCCAGCCACACATCTATTACAATGCAAGCAGACAAAAACCTGACGTGCTGTGGTACTGGAGACAGACACAAGGAAATTAAATTGAAAGGTCAAGCACTCTTTCTTATAAATTACGAGAAAAGTGCCATTATAATAACCCCAATAAATAAAAAAAACGTACATTGATACTAAGCTGCTAATTTCAGTTTGTTTCACGTACACAAAACTATAAATGACACATTATGTTTAATGATATAGTAATAAGGATGCAGAATGCAAGGTTAATGTGTACATGTGATCATATAACGATTCTATCATCCAAGGGAATTCATATAAACTGGTGATAATTTTATATTCCTGCAGGAATATTTGATGGCAATATTTTGATAATGAAGTCATAAGGAAGAACAAATATATTATGGCAAGTAAAGCTAGGGGAAATACCAAGCATTGATTAAGCCCTAAGTTTCCAAATGGAGACTTTGTACAGGAATTGAACTGAGGCCATATTCTCTCTGGTACACTTTCTAATTAAAAGTGCTGAAATGACCTAGATAAATTCAATTATACTCACAGCACTCATTAAGAAAAATCTCATAAAAAAACACGCCTTCTATTTTACCACCGAGTCTCTCGTTTTTCAGCTAAAGATCTCGTTCAATGAGTCGAGCCTCCACAGCACATACGAGTACCCCTCAGAGAGCAGCGCCTGGGACAGCGGAGAGGAGGAAGACGACGTGGAGGAAGGGAAGGGAGAAAGAGTGGAGCAGGATCAGCCTAGCATGGTGGGGCGCATCCACATCCCTCGTCCACACTACACCAGCTCCTCCAATCACACCAGCAACAGCACTGGTGAGAGAACCTGGGGGGAGGGGCAGGAAATGAAGAGAATGAAAGGGGGGGAGAGAGAGAGAGAGAGAGAGAGAGAGAGAGAGAGAGCGCTCAGATAGAGTTGGAGGAGTGTGAAACGTGAAGTAAACGGAACAGACCAAATTAAATTATTCTAATGGTTAATACAGGAAGATACAGATCTGTCCAAGCTCTTAGTAATGTTGGCATGGCTGAGTAGTACATGGAGTTGGCATGCTGTTGGTTATGATGTGGCTTGGGAGACATCTGCTGGTTACATTTATCATGGACTCATCTGGGTGGTCAGTTCAGATGACAAGAACAATCTCCACTGGCTTGTAACTGAACTTAACACGCTCACCTATGAAATATGTATCACCAGTAAAGAGGAGCTATACAGTATATAGCTGAATTATTTGTTAATGACACAATTTAAATTTCCAATGTTTTCCCAAACTGTACATTAGCCCTTGACAGTAAATAACCTATTTCCCCTTCTGTTTTCAGATCTGTCCAATTATGTTCCCAAGCACACTGTGGATTTTAACACCTGGCAGGAACATAAGCTTGACAACCCTAACCAGGGGGACACTAACTCCCAGTGCACACAGATGTCAGAGGAAGTTATGGTGAGGCAGCTGTTTAGGTTATGTGGAACACTAAATTACCTTAAACTGTGTGGGGCTATATAAAACCAAATTCAATAATATAACAGTACTTGATTTACTAATAGAAGTATTTCTCTCTCTTTCCATTATGAAACCACTCTTCCTTCTCTCTCAGCTCACCCCAGCTGACACTTCCTCCCTGACAGACTTCAGCAGTGAACCTGCTCTCTACTTCTGACCCACCTGAATCAAATGGAAAGCACCATTTCCCAGCAGTACCAGCACTTGGATCTACGGTAAAACAACCCTCAGCTGGGACCAGACACTTACCAGAGCCCAGTGAGACTTAACAGAACCAGACCCGAAGTCCCTCTACAGTCATGCAGTCTTTCACACCCTCTTCAGTTTGACACCTGGACATCACCCCCCCCCCGAACCCAAGCAGCTGGGCTGTCCTCACATGTTGAGTTGATCTGATTTTCCCATCCACCATTTCCTCTCACTGACAGCCACTGAGCGGTGATGTAAACACCAGATCTGACAGAGTGTATTTGATTGTAATAAGACATTGATCTTTGGAGATTATGAATTATAGTGACGTTTTCCAGGCTTACAATCTCGACGAGAAGCCAGTATGGCTCCATTCTGTCTGCCTTGATGTGTATCTCTGACTCCGTCAATGAGGCCCTATTATACATCATGTGTATTTCTGCTGTCTATGTTCAATGGTCCAGGTGTCCCTTCTTATATAGTGGTGGATTACCTAAAAGTGACCAAAATCATTAAAAACAAGGATGCCATTAGTGTCCGTCCCTTTCATGGTGAGGAGATGGTGTTACTGTCTCCAGGAGTCCCCAAAGTTAGACCAGGGTCTCCACACTGTGTAGGGAAGGGCAGACTAAACAAAAACCTGAACACTTAAATAGTGAAAGTGTGCCACACTCCTATTTCGACATGTTGTTTTTGTACTTGCATGTTCTGATTTCTACTGAATCGGTTCTCCTTACCCTATGCTTCTACTGTATGCCTTTTAGTTCTTGTGTTTTATTTACTATAGCGATGTGTTTACAATTATACTGTATTGGAGACTTTGCCTGAATTCTCCAGGAGCAAGGAAACTTCAACAGTCCCTCATTCTACGTTCTGCTAGCTTAGTATTGTATCAACGAATATCTGTGATGTACTGCAAAGAAGATTGCCTTGGCAGCTCATGAGCATTTGATCATTTTAAAATCTTCAAGAAGCTCAAAGATACATTCTGTGAGTTTTAGCCACTGGTTGTAAAAATGGTATCATCTATGTGCTGATGTGTCCCATGTCATCAAAGTCACTTGCTTTGAAACTCGGAGTTTCATGGCTAACTTGTAGTGACTCTACTTAAACATTATACACATAACAGAATATTACTTACAAAATTGTTAATGTAATGTTTACAAACAACATTTGCTGTTCACTAAAGTCCTGGAATGCATCTTTAATGTCAAAGGAATATTATAGATTGTACATGCCTTGAAATAACCTGGTATCAAACCACTGTTAGACAAATTACCAATTTATATTTGAACACATACAAATGAGAAAGAATGGCAACCAAGAATATCAATAATGAGTGAACTGATTCACCAGTGTGTCTGTGTGAAAGGTTGAGAGTTCCACCCTTGAAGGTTTTTGCATGTCAGGGTTGTTATTGTGGAATGTATGGATCAGATATCTGGCATACACAGCACAGGAAGGTTGTAGCCTGGCCATTCTTGTTTGTTTCCTTTAACATTTACCAGACTGAATATCTTATGACCTTTACAACCACAACCCATTGACTTTAACATTCCATGGACAATATGCTAGCCCAATGAAAACAATATTACTCTGTTGCATATGTGTGTGTGAAAAAAGGGGGTGAAAAAGATTACCCCACTTTGGATTAGTTTTTTATTTTATTTTAAACAAAGATGATATGTCTTTAAAAAATTGTACTCATAATGCCAATTGACCATTGGTGTTGGCCACCAATTACTTCATTCGCTAAAGTACTTCGGCCAGTATTGATGTACAGTTTCTATATTCCATGTATTTGTTATCCATAATTTATTACTTTTATTGCTTAGAATTCACAGGAAGTATAGGAATGGATATGGGGAGGCAAAAATGTTTCTGTATACCGTAACTATTATGATTAGAGATACTTTAATTTGCACTGTCATTGTATTAGCTATGTTTTGCACCTCATATAAAATACAGGCCAGTAAATGAAGAAGAAAGTGATGCTCATTAAGCTATCTCATTGGGTAGAAACAAGAGATGGGGGAAAATGAAGCAAACACTGCCCAAAAGCGCCATTACCCTAATGTTTGCCACAACCTTGTATTACTATTGGGACACAGAATGATCTCTGTTTAGTGTCCATTCTGGATTCATCCTCTAGCGCATGGAGCTCACCTGCTCTTCATCTGTGCTAACAGCTATGCTTCAGGACCGAATCCCAGAGGATAACAGCTTTTTATTGGGTGTTTTTAATGCTGGCTTTCATTAAAATGTGGGACCAACAGCCAGCGCTTTACTGTGGGATGTTAAACTGTTCCATCACACTGAATGGCCATAAGTGAGAGAGACTGATTTACTTGAAAGAATATTAACAAAGCCTGGGACCATGGTTTTTCCTGTTTTGTCTGTTATACTGTAGCTAGAAGCAGACTCGTTTTGTTTCTCTACCTCCCTTTGTCTATAAATTTCCAGCATCAAAAATGTGCTTACAGTACAATTTATACTCTTCAATGATTTTGGGGGGGGGGGGTGATGTCAACTGTACAAA
>JACXGM010001981.1:12999-33894 GCA_016801145.1 Umbra pygmaea | reverse complement strand
CTTGTATAACAGTGTAAATCTGCTGTCCCCTTAAAATAACTCAACACACAGCCATTAAGGTCTAAACCGCTGGCAACAAAAGTGAGTACACTTTTTTAAAACACCTCTATACAGATGATAATGTTGTTTATGCTATTGTATCCATGTCAAACCACGTGCCTCTCTATGCAGATGATAATGTTGTTTATGCTATTGTATCCATGTCAAACCAGGTGCTTTCTATGAGCTTCAGTCAGCCTTTATATTCGTACTTAATGCAGGCAAAACCAAGTTTATGCTTTTCTCAAATGCATGTCTGAATACATATTGATTTGTTTATTTGTACATTGACCCTGTTTGTGCCTACAAATCTGGGAATCTTGATTGATGGTTGGGTCTCCCTTTAAAATGCATATTGATGAGTTGGTTAAGAGTATGATGGTTAAAGTCATGTTTGACGCTAAACAATAGAAAACTAATTGTTAAATCTATTTTTCTACCTATAATTGATTATGGAGACCCCATCTTAATATGCATGCATTTGCTTCTGTGTTAACCTCTTATGCTGAATATCATAGTGCCATTCATTTTATTACAGGAGACCGGTTCAGTACACATCATTGCGTCATTTATCAGAAAGTCGACTTACCTGTCTATAGAATATCACTGATAAATGCTTTTTACACTTTTTGTTTATAAAGCTCTTTTTCACAAACTACCAACTTTTATTTTCCATTCATCTCGATTATTTAGTCCAGGACTAGACTTAAACTGTGTCCACGAAACCACACCCATATTACTAACTGTGTTTTGTGATTGTGTCGTTTTCTGTTTCACAAAGGAGAATTGTTCTCAGTCAATCTACCTTGTTCAATCAATAAAACAAAAATACTAATTCCAGAGATTTTCAGTGCTGTTGATGATAAAAAAGACAAGGTTTTATACAGTGCATAGGTTTTACGTGTTTTATTCTGGGGGGGGGGGTGAGGACAAAATACTTAAGTCGGTTATGAGTGTATGCAAGTTTCAATTTTATACTGCAACAATTGATGTTTTTTAAAGTGTTTCTGTTTAGTTTAATAGCTGTGCAATGTTGTGTGCCCTGACTAGCCTACCAGAGAGTATTGTTGTAAGAGCAGGGTTTCCCGCAGCACTTTGCTGTCAAGGTGGCCGGCTAGACAAGACCTGATTGCCGCCTTAACTGCGCAGTCCGAAAAAATAAATGTGACGTGTGATATACGTTTGGCCAGCAACATCTGGTGGTATTTTAATGTCATCACGCTCTGTTAAGTGCGCAGCAATAAACCGTGAACTTGATCACCATTGCACATTTCGATAATGTTGTTTTACCTGAAAACCTTAACTAACACGTTTTCTGTGGGAAACCCTGAAGAGAGATGTAACCCAAATCTTGTGTTTACATATTGCAAAGGGCAGTGAAACAGAGCATAACACTCCTACACTGGCGATTACGCCGATGATTACAGGTCGGTGACGATTACACTTCTCCTTCCAGCTTGACAAATGTGTTCCATGAAGATAATAACTCTGTAGCGTTTGATCAGCTCTTCAGATCGTTAGATCACCTTTTTGCCTCGCATGCTGAACCTGACAGACCCAGATTGACAGGTGGACATGGAGAAATTGGTCAGTGGATGGAGCGGTGTCTGAAGGGGTCAGTGAGGGCAAAACCTCAGGCTCTGTGATGAACACATCCTGGAGACATCCATCAGCATGGCTGTCTTGGAGGTTTCAATACCTGGATCTTTGGGCTCTGGAGGCAGGCAGACCTCTTCAGCTCCCAGCAACAAACCAACCATTCTTGTTCCAGATGCTACTGCAAAATAGCACCCCCCCCCCTCCTGAGTCCTGACCTGGTGTCATCAGGTCACACTCTTCAATCTTTGGTGCAATTACCATTTCCAGCTTTGTGCTTTTTCTCCACCAGGCACTTTGGCTTCAGCTGTTTCTACAAAGAATAAAGGAATGCTGCGTGCGTGCTTGCGTGCGTGTGTGATGGTGGGCACTAGGGAAACAAAGGTAGAGATGGTATAAGAAAGGTCCCAGTTTGGCTCCAGAGACACTGAGCCTGCTTTCATCAGTCATGCAATGCTCCTCGCTGTCAAACTCCAGATAAAACACTGGTGCAGTTGTTTCAGGAACACTGAAGAAAAATGGGCTGTGAAAACAAGACTAGAAATGAATGATGCTCCTCCTGGTTACTGTGGATGTGAAAAGTAGAGAGACTCTAGCATGGTTCACAATCTGTTTCAAAAAGAAAAAAGAATGTATTTCGAAGATGGTCCTTAGTGTTTCCTCAGGGTAATAAAAAAGCTAGAGCCTGATCAGTCTACCAAAATGCCATATTTCTATTCACCAATATTAAACCAAATTATTTACAGTTGATTAATTGTTCCACAAGAGCACCTTCCACAAAATGTTACGATGTTTATGTAAAGAGAACAAACTGTTTCTCAATTGAGTATAATAGAAGCTTGAGAAAGTAATAGTGTTGAATTCAATTTGAGGTAGCTTTCAAAGAGCAAATATGACAAATTTTGGTGGAATTACAGCAGTGTTTTGGGATCCATTGCCTCTCATGACAGTGTAGAAACAAATTGCATCAATGTAAGGATTTGTTAACTATGTCCATGATTTATATACATTTTTCAGACCATTATAGTAAGTACTTTTCTAGTAAAACAATTGAAGAATTTGCATCATTCTAGTCCGGGTTAGGTTTAAGCACAAATCCATGAAGAACAGTGTATGTTTTCATGCAACCTATATTATCAAAAACATTGGCAGATATTTAATCAACTGGGATTTTGCAAAGTAATTGGAACCAGTATCGAGTAAAGCACAAGGGCCTCTACCAAACTTGATTCGTCCTAATAACCGCTGGGAAAACGGGATGCTCCGACTCGTTATGACATAATTATTTGTGAGCCATGACAGACTGTCACCATTTACAAACGCAGTCTGAGAGCCTTGCCTGTGCCACAAGCTGACGAGTGGCTGCGAAGCCCCGTGGGTGATGTAAATTGGCCAACGTCGCCCGGGGAGCAGTCAGGCATCGTCAACAGGGATTTCCTGGTCTCATCGCGCACTACCGAATCCCTGGGGCGGCTTCAGCACTCCTAGTTTCCTGGTTGGAAGGGAAGTGGAGAGGAAAAAAGCGAAACCCTGTCAGTGCAGCAGAGAAAATTCCCGGAATCTTCAACACCTTGGAATTGTGGCGAATGAGTCAGTCGGTGCTGTGGAATAATGGGAATTCAAAGGCATTTTAGAAGGGAGAAAATGTGGCATTAATCTGGCCGAGAGATATTAGTGGCCACTCAAATTAACGTTTACATCTTTTAGCATATGCTCTTATCTGCAGCAACGCTAGTGAGTGCATCGTGCCGTATGTCATGATCCCTGTGGAAATTAAGCTGCTCTACCTGTCATAAGGGACCCAGTTAGCGGTGGTAGAGGTCTCCTCTAGGGAACGCTCATACCTGGACGGGACTGAAACACTTCTGAATGCAGCTCCATATATTGGAAGTGTAGGTTTAGTTTCCCTGGTCTCAGGTTGACTGTCTTAAAACCTAAAAGCTGTTGTTACTGGGGAAGCCTAACTTTGCATTGCTTGACATTGCATTTATTGATGTCCACAGGTGCATGGTACATAGTACTACATGGTTCTGCTGTTATTGAAATGTATGCAAGGTTCAATGAACTATAGATGACTGACCGCTCTCCTGTAGCTTTCACAATAGCCAATATCATATACTTGCTTTTCATGTATAAATAAATGAAATGCATCACGTCTGCCTCATCGCATTTCCTTTTCGACTTGTATAAGGCAAACTTTGTCTCATTCAGGTCCTGTGATAATGAAACATGCCTTCCTAGTCAATTTAAAGCATTTCTATGGTTTTTCCATCCCTACAAATAACTGAATCAAATGTTTTCTGAATGTAAATGCTCTGGAAGTTTCTATACTCATGACTTTTATTATAGGGTATTAATTTGTCTGAAATGCCAGTTGGCTTATAACTATATTTGAGTTTACAATGATGCTGGAGCTTAATGTGGATGGGGACCTAGCACTGGTGGTGTCATGTTTTTCTGTGACCGGCTGACTGGTCAATAGCTTCCGCTTGTCTCACCAGTTCAGAGTTCAGCCTCAAGTCCAGAAAAAATCTACCTCGATCAATCAATATCTCTCTTCGTGTATCTCCCTGTGGGAAAGCAAAGGAGGGAGGGAGAGGGTGGTGTGGGCACGGGCGTCATTAGCATCAGGAGACGTTGGGCATATGCGCCTCTCCTGATCCCTTCATGTAAAGGGTGTTAGACTGCAGAGTGTAGGCTTGGTTTGGCTTGTAAGCCAGGGCTAATTCTCAGCAGACTACATGATGGGCTGGGGGGGCAGGTTTGCCGTGCCGGTCTGTGGAGGATTTGAACATGTTCACAACATTACTAGCAGCAGGCCGGCTCAATGTTGGTCATGACTGGACCCGCAGCGCACTGTAGGAGTTAATTGTGGCGGGGGAGGGGTGCGGCAGTGAAGACGTAGTAAACGTGGGTTTCCATGGTTCTAGGCAGTGACTGCAGCCGCTTGTCTTTGTGCCTCCTGTCGATGACAATGCAGCTCGTGTGTGTAATCGAGGCAATGAGCCTTGGCTGGCCGTTGAGACACGTCTTCTTTACCAGCTTGGAGACCCACGACGCGTGAGGACAAAGGCATATCATCATCCAATGAACAACATGAAATGATCCCTTTTTGGATTTGTTTGGGATCAGGGCCAATTTCTTTTAGGATTTCAGTAATCCTCAAGGATGCATTTTTAATCCCTAGCTGATAAAGCTGCAAAGCAAAAGATCCACAATCTGGCAATCATAGTCTTGTATATGTTGCGTTGCCTTCATATAAATGCTGCTTAACTAGCAAGAATTAACTGACATTTGTAGTGTGAAGTCTAAAATGTGGTTACATGAACAGACCTGAAAAGCTCTGGATGTCGGTATTATAATGATTGTGTTTAGTGAACCCCAGGTCAGGACTGTTGCTTTGTATCTAGGAGTGTCTTAAATAATTATGGGTAACAGAGGAGAGCTGATGTCAGACTGTCAGTTTGGGGACTTGATTGTTCCTCGCCTCTTAATGAACCTGCAGTTCCTTCTAGATCGATGATCAGACAATCTGTCCCTCTGCTGCTGATTAGTTCAAACCAGTGGAAACAACCTCCGATTGACAGGTATTGTTTAAAGTCGCTCGTGTGGATATACCACCCATGCATCTTCTTCTGCATGAAAACGGCCGGACACACAGTCTGACAACATGCCCATCGATTTCTACCGCACCACTTAGAGGACGCAACAATGCCATTGAAACATGATTCACTCATGAACAGCTTCTGTCTTTAGTTCCATCTGTAGGCTACATGCTCTTCTGGTTACTGTGCCCTGGAAGCTACTAGACAGAGGACATTTGCTGGAACTTTTTGTGATCATGACACAGGCCTTTCTAGGAATTTAAAGCATTTCTTTGATTCTCCCGTCCCTACAAATAACTGAATAAAACATTTAATTTCAGAATGTAAATGCTCAGCTAATGCCCTCTATTATAGGGTATTAATTTGTCTTAATCCCAGTTGTCTAATAGCAATGTTTGAGTTAAGAAGGATGCTCTAAATCAAAGCAGAGGGAGACGTTGTGACCGGCTGACTGATCAATGACCTCCGGCTGCCTCAAGTCCAGAAAAAATCTGCCTGTATTAATCAATATCTCTGCCACAAGACTGGAAATGAATTGTCTTGACACTTTGCATGTCAGTGCTGGGGACAGACATTTCCAGAACAGATGGTAACTCAAAGATGAGCACAATCCCCACCAGAAAGACGTTGAGATTCTCTGAACACAAGGCCTCTTCCATTAATAGTTCCTCCAAACACTTGAGTCCTTCAAGGGCCATCTTACCAGTATACATTTTGTATTGCAACGTCCCTTCAAATCAAGAAACTTGTACGTGCCCTGCAACCCCCTCTTGCTGCTTTGATCTCAAGGGCTGCTGTGATTGGCAGGTGAACACGTCCTATGTATCCCGCCCCCTATGTGTTGTGTTATTGGCCCGGGACCTCAGACATGGACTGGCCTGTTAAAATGATTGGGTCAGAGAGGTTGAATCTCATCCGCTGACACCTGCAGTCACCCTGACACACTCCGCTCTTCCCTGGCTGGAGAAGGGAGCGTCCTGGCAGGTCATTTGGCATTGTTGCTTTCGCTCCTCTGCCTTTTTTGTCATTGACTCATCGCTGTCTCCGTCCATTCTTTCCCCTCCTCACTCAGCTGTCGCCCCTGACATTTTCCAAATTACATTGTTTACCCGTTTCAACGCCCCCACCCCTCCTCTCTTACCAACGTCACCCCTCCCCTTGTTCCAAGGTGAGTGACTGTCCCTCAAAGGTTGTTGGGTTTTCTGCCACAGAGAAGGCGAAATGTCAAAGCAGGAGTTAATTGTCTCATTATCAACATCTCTGGACACTTCTCATTAATTTAAGAGCTGATGAGTGTGTGTTTGTGCGAACACGTGTTTGAGCATGTGTGTTTTTAGTGAGAGAGAGAACATTGTTTTGTATTATTTAGGACTGGTGAACGGAGCTGCATCAGATATGTCGTCAACTTCTTCATTTAGCTGATTTCCCTGCAATAAATAATCCAGACAGCCACTCTTCCCCTGTACCACCAAACAACGTCCATGACAAATAGGATGGCTGAAAACACTTAAGAAACCTATTTATAAACGCTAGAAAGGCCAGGCCTCATTGGATGTCACTCACAGCTAATGAGTCATTAAAACTTAAACATCCTTAAGCAAAGTAAAAAGTATAATGAAAAAAATGAATACAAATTTTATTGAAAAAATAATTTTGTTTTTATAAGTAAGGGTGTTAACCCCGTTGTCCTGGACAAATTTCCAATCTGGCCCTCATACCATCATGGCAACCTAATCATCCCCAGCTTTCAATTGGCTCATTCAACCCCTTCCCTCCCCCCACCTCTCCCCAGGGTGATTCTGCAAATGACAGTATGTTCTCAGTAGAGCTGCAACTAACGATTATTTTTGTAACGATTAATCGAACAATAATTTTTTCGATTAATCAAGAGTATTTTTTTTACTCTAATAGAATTTAGACTACAAATTCATATAAAATACAGAAAACGTGTATAATTAATATTTCAATGTTTTATTCAGTCATCTCTTCAAAACAAACAGTATGCACAATAGAAAATAGCCCAGTCTTAATTCGTTTTACATAGCTATTTTAACACAAAATATTTATACTGTGAATTCTTTTCTACATTTTAGCTAACAACAAAATTAATAAAGCATTTCAAGTCTTTCAAGAGGAATAGCAAATATAGAAAAGGAAAGATTCAGAAGATTCAGAACAATTATTTTGTCAAGAATAAAGAATGTAATATTTATTACAAATGTCAATAGTTTACGTCCTTCCCTATAGCTATAATGAGAGAAACTTGTTTGTGAAAGCGAATGCAAGAACATTGTGTTCATATTTGCACTAAGCATTGCAGACATTTTGTGTAAGATGAGAATGTCTGTTTTTAAGTGACTTTCTCCAAACAGGGATAATGACCTAATCATATAATATTCTGTGTTTTGATTGTTTTATTATAATCGGTACACACTTAGCTTTTTTATTGTAATCGGTACACAATTATAGCTGTACTATCACTGTAAGTTATTGAACAAAATATAAATAGGCTACTCCGTATTTCCTTTAAGGTATATTTCTTATCATTAGTATCAGAACTTCTACTATTTTGTTCACCCAGTAGTGTTGCAAACTGCCAACATTTGTCCTTACCCAAAGGCTTATTATTAATTAACGCGACGCCATAGTATACAGTGACTGGCCTAATAACTTGCAGCCTTTTCGGTCTGTCGCCTGGGACAAAACAGATGGGTGGGCGGTGTTAGACGCAGATATTCAGTGGCCAATGTTTGCTCATTTCTGTACTTGTGTGCTTGTTTCCCTTGATAATTCTAATATATTTTGCACCTATATATTAAAAAAATATGGCTACATGAACATAGCAATGAGAAAAGCGATTTCGTATTTCGCCATTTCCACTATTGGAGAACTGCGATTCTAGTTTTTCAATAATAGGCACGTGTGGATCCGTCTTTGGGATGATTATGCATTTTAGGCAGTGATTTTGTGTGCAACAAAGCACCTCGTATTTTAGGGAAGCATTATCAAATATAAATCGCTTATCTTATATATATATTTTTATAGCATTAACATACAGTTCTACAGCTTTATAAACTGGTCTCTGGAAAAGGAAGTTGACCCGTTATTGTCAGCGCGATTGTCTATCCATTGTACAGCTCCATTTCCATTGAAACGGTTACATGAATCAGATTTACCAGTTCATTTGTATTGTTGTTCTAATCGTTACATGGATGAGCAATACAACTGTTTCCTATCTAAATACTGCGTACACTAGGCTACTATTCCCTCTGACACTTTAAGAAAACAACTATGGCCATCTATGGCTAATCTGTGTAAATCGTTGTGCAGCATAACACTCTTAAATGTGGAGGGAGTATCGGGCCTTTCTGTTGTACTTTCTTCAGTTTTACTGCTATAAAAGCCATTTGTGATTTACATGTAGTACATACCACTAGATTGTTGGGACTTTGACTTTTTTTTTTTGCTGCAGGACCAGATTTTTTTAGCTGCAGGACCATGTTGATCTTCACGATCAGACATCGTACTATGGCAAGTTGACCGTACATTGTCTACATAAGGTTTCTGTATCAGTCAACAGGAGAATAATTACATGCCCTCATAAAACATTTTTTATTGCACATTATTCAATCAAAATTCTAAATAGCCCTATTTAAAAGTCAAGGTCCGAAGATATGGGACAGATGTATTTCCATTTTAAATTATTAAAATGACTCACTTGCCTTTCTATTGTTAAAGGCTTGTTACTGAATTGTAGTGGTTCATTCATTTAGCAACGACACAGCACTGCTCATTTGTTGTCATTGTTGAAATCTTAAGTTCTGGAATAACAAATGCATTTCATCACTCCCCTTTGTCAATATGCAAATGGCTGTTGGTGGCACATTCAGAAGTGTGTGACAGAAACTGTGAAAGCAAGATGTCACTGACATGATCACACTCAGATTCATTATGGAACGTGCTGAAGCCTTTACACACAAGGCTCCAGACACAAAAACAAAATGGCCTCTGATGGGCTTTAATAATTCAGTTGGCCAAATTGTAGCATTGCAGCTAATTCTGACAAGTTGGCCTATTTGAAAAGCTGGCCGCTAACCATTTAAGACCAAAGGCCAGTAGTTTTAGTAAAACAAGTATGGCCCCACTATTTTTAACCCATCATAATTATATGTGACATGATTTAATTTATTTTGTTTGACCCCAGCATGCATTCGCCTACTTGACCACAATGCAACTTGTCTCTTCACTTCAAAGCAACATTCCAAAGGACCTTAGTGTAAACTCATTACTGGCAGACAAATTGTTTTTGTTTTTACAAGTATTGTGTTGGTTTCGACAGACTGAGTCAGGACCCAACATTATTTCCTGCTTCCTTCCTGCTTTTGTAAGCAGCTGATTGGCTGGTGTGCAGGCTCTCATTTTATGTAGGAAGGCCTACCCAGGGATATCTTCATGTCTTTTTGGGTGTTATGTGATGACTCCATCGGCACCATTCCATGTGAGTTACAGAAGGTGATTGTGGAGACTGGGGCCATGCATGGTAACTTTACAGCTGTTAGCTGCAAATTAGCTCATAGACGAGGGAACGGGCGTGGTCATCAGGTACACACGGCTCAGTGGTTCAGCTTCAACGTGTTGGAAGAAACCGTTCTATCAACCCTCTAAGTGATGTTTCACCTTTGTCACATCGGCGGTCATCTACACACACTAGAGATTAAGCGTTTCCTCTCCACGTTATGATTTTTTTGTTCTGTATTTTGCACTGAAATATAATTGTCATATGAAGGTACATTTATCCAAGGTAAGAAATAGATTTATCTGAGAGGAAACAGACGCCAAAAGGGCAGTTTTTTCTCAGTTTCTCTGATTTTCACACAATAGACCACTATTTCCTCTCCCTGTATACCAGCTCAATTAGTTTTTCCTTCTCTGCTACTGTTTATTTTATGTCCCTTAAAAACATTTTATTTAAAAAATAATTAAAAACCAAAATATTTTTGCTCTGGTTTAGCAGCTGAACACATTCATCAGAAGTGACCGTTCCAGAAGTGATGCAGCCAACAGCTATTGTTTGCAGCCCAGTGATCTGATCATGTTGTTTTCTTACTCAGTGTTCTTAATCCATACAAAACATGTCTATCCATGCTTCAGAAACACTTCCCCACTCCCACCATTAGCAAAAAGGGTGTTACAACAATCATATCTGCAGTTCTATTAGAAATAGATTTCCAGAAAATTACCTCAGAACTTCACACAAGTGGATACTTTAACATAGCAGTTACAATTATAATACACACACACATACACACACACACACACACACCACACTCCACATTAATTAACAGGCAAAAAGCTATTGTTGTCAGTTATCTCTCCCACGCCAGGCGCAGTCTTGTGCTTCTATGGGTCTTTTGGGGAAGGTCATTTGCTCACCATGGCTTTAGAAATCAAGAAATAGTTTTCCGAGGATGGCCAGCCGAATCACCACCCAGCCTCAGGCTAGATGAAAGTCGCCCTGTCCCAATTACCCAGCACCCGTCTGGCCCCTCTTCTGTGTGATACTGTCGAGGTTGAGGTATTTGCAGCACGCCTTTCCCCCACCTGGCTGTTTCAAACTAATGACCTTGAAGCCACCGCTGTCACCGAGCCCATCCTTCTATCTCCGGCATGTGACCTTCCTACAACACGAAACGCAAATCACCCTCACCTCTCTACAGACGCACCAACACCTAGTACGTTTATATTTTTATATAAGTGATTTTTGTAAAAAAATATTTTGTGCTCCAGACACAGAAGAATTGATAGAGCAGGTGTCGGAGACACTGGTTATAAGATGGAGGCAGTTATGAGAGAGCGTGATGCGGAGACCTTGAAAGTGTACCACTGAGTAACGACCTGAACAGCAGGTGTTTGCAATCTCCCGGAGCCTCTCGTCCTTTTTCACCTCCGCAGTCATCTGTACACCCTCAGCCAACCTAGTCTCTTCTCCAGGAAGCCACATTTGTTTTGGTGTTCAGAGCCTCCTCACTGCAGGTGATCGGACTAGAAGCATGTTTGGACCAGTCACTGAAAGCAGCCATGGGCAAATATCACTCTGTTGTTCACCGTTATCGAAGCTCAGGGACTTTTGAGTTGATGCTGGTTTTCCAGCCAACCTGACACAATCTGTCTTTTCAAAGCTGTAGAGCAGTAGTATGTTGTAGACTTGTATCCGCCTCCAAACCTCCACAGTCGAAGCCAGTCGTAACTCTTTTCACCCGAGTGGGTAAAACCCTTGAGTCTCAGACTTCCATCTGGCAGTTTTAAGTCGCCTCATTTCATCCTCTGACCCGTGTTTGTTTTCAGCAGAATGGCCAGTGCAGCCTGTGGGTCAGATCTGTCTAGTTCTCAGGCTGAAACAATGAGAACGTTGTGTTGTAGTTGAGCTGCAAGGCCGGCTCTTGTTTGCACTGTGGTTGTGTTGTAACCCCCTGTGACTGGATGTAATGATCTAGCAACCAATTACCTGTCCAGCTGTAGTAGAGCTGAGAAATGAGAGTAGCTTTATTATCTGAGATGGGGACACAGAGGGTGGTGAATTCAGCAATTATTCTACAGAATATTTACGTTGAGATAAAATGCCCCACCTTATCAAGTCTTGTAAATATGCTCCAGTTTCAGAAACCTTTTGCAGAGTAGGACTCTTGTTTAGCAAAAGGTTTGTTGTTTTACTTTGTTGACCTTGAGCTAATCAACTTAAGTGTGTTTTTTGTGTTTTTGTGTGGGCTGTTTACCAAGCCCACCTTTCCTATTCTCAATGGCGTTCGTGGATGTTTCCTTTCTTTGAGAACTACGGTCTAGCTGTTTTCCTGGCTGGCGTGATGAGTGTGGAATCAGGGTGAGTCATACAAGGCCATCTTGCTAGATAATGGAATGTGTGTCGCTGAAAAACATGTATAAATATTCAGATGAGCTGAAATGCAGCAGAGATACCGAGAGAGTCTCTGAGGCAACAACATGGCGGTCCTCAAACACTAAAAACAAAATGACGAATGCTGGAACGGGCCCTCAAATTGTGGTGTACATTTGTTTGATTTGAATGAAACCCATCTGGAGTGAATCACAGCCACTTGAAGGCTAAAATAAATATGCCACAGTCACCATGTGGGATAATAAGCCATAATGGGCAACTAGGGCTGTATTACCGGCTCAACTTTACCCCGCGTGCGCTTCACCATCGCTCTGGACAGACTAGGGCCAGAGGGTTCTGAATAAAGTAGTGGGGACGGCTCCCATTTTAGGGGTGTAGTGGCCTGTTTTCAGATCTGTGCATCCCAAATCTGAGACCAGGTTTAAAGGTTAGACAGAAAAGTCCCAAAATGAGGAAGCTGTTTAACATTTCTGATCTAGCACTGCATTCTGCACTTTACATACTAGCTCCAGGATTAGAAGCACTGTAACAGTAATGCTAACAGTGATGTTGACATTGTTGTGCTAATATTTGATGCGACTCAGCTTCTACACTTGAAACGGCATTGTTGCCGACGACAACGCATGTTAGGCAAACTTGAAGCACTGGATTTATTTTCCATCCCAACTATATTCAAGTGGATCTGGGAGAAGACTCTGAACATTTTCTAAATGAGCTTGTCAGCAGGAGAACATTTTAATCAAAGGAAGAATTGTCAGTGTGTCGGCGAGGCCATGTCAACCTTCGATTAGTGAGAAACACAATCATGATTACAGAAAATTATCATCGCTAACAGTTATGACAAACTGGGAACATTGAGGGACGAACAAAGAACAAGGTCTTGAACCATGTGGACCTGGTTCCACTTAGTTCCAGACTGTAATTGGAACCCATTGTTGCCTCACTGACATTACACTGAGTTACATGTGAACTGAAATATGAATATAGCCCCCCAAAATAGTAGTGGATGTGTTTTTTTACATGTATTTTCAATTTTGTTTCTACTGTATGTTGAATAAAAAATATTATAAAAATGAATTTGAATTTAATATTATTGAAGGACTGGAAATAACAAACTACAGCTGTCGCCTGTTGACATTTGTATCTTTATCTTATTTTTCCTTCCTCTCAATCTCTCATGGTACATCTGTTAATCCACCTTCCCTAAACATACGAATGACATCTTTCTTTATCTGCTTGCTTTTAGTCTCCAGGCATCCATTCTATATGATTACTAAGTGTCACCACAGGTGGCTCAGTGTTAATGGAGTCAGACTTGTTGTTGGAAGGCTGCTGGTTCGATTCACGCTGGCGAATTTCACTGTATCCTTGAGCAAGGCACTTTACTGTAAGTTGCTGCTGGGGGACGTCTGTAATTTGCTCTGGATAAGAGTGTCTGCTAAATGACTAAAATGTCAAATGTTTTCAGTGAGATGATCTGAAATGAATGAAGTCCAGCTGCATGTTGTTTGGGCCACGGTACCTCTGCTATAGGCGTAATTTATGCCTGGCTTCAAGGACAAACTCTCTGCTGCTCATGAATTAGGCACTCCGTTATACAGCCAAGGCAAGCCACTGCAATGGCAGCAGAAAATGGGATGAAATTCTCGGTTACCAGGAAAGACATTCTCTTTTGCAGTTAGCATTTCAACAGGAATGTCACAAATTTGTTTCATACGTGTGTTTGACCTGAATTGTCCCTAAATGTGTGTTAGAGGATGCCGGAGAGTTTTTTTCATTCTCCATAACTACACAGAAGTGCTTTGTCACATTTGTTCAGGAAGTGCATCTAAGTTGTACCTTGAAACTCTATATTCATTGTGACCTTTAAGAGGCCTTTCAGAGAGAACTGGTGGCAAAGTGCTCATTATCCGGGTCTTTGTATTATCAGGTTGATGCAATCGTTTCTCTTCCGAGTCTTTCTGAATATCTGATTCAGGCTTTATCGAATGTGGCTGTCTCTCCGTCTATTACGCCACTGTCTTTTCCAAGTCATATTTTTTCATTCAAACAGTGAACAATTAAAGTTCTCCACAATTGTTGGATTTAAGTTACTCATTATGTAGGCTGATTCCCAGCTGAACACACCCTTTTGAACAGTGGCGGCTCGGCAGAAGTTACAAACGGAATGCCCTTGGCTAACAAACACCACCAAAAAATGTGCAAATATATGGCAAGTTAATGAAAATCTGTTATTGAACAAAAACTAGGCACTTGTTCTGTGTGAATATGGATGGTTTTTGTTGTCGCGGTGATTCTCTTCTCCGCCGTTCTGTGCCTCAGCCCTCCAGGGAAGGTTTATGGTTGAGGGAATACCTTTACATAGTTATTATTACTATCATAGAGTAATCACTGGCCCATTGTGAACTTTAACTGTTTCAAAGAAGGAAGATGTTCAGGGTGAAAAGTCAACCGCAAGTTTAATTCCCAAAGTTGTGTGTATGAGAATGTGTGGGTAGAGGAAATTTTTTTTTATGAGCTATAGTGGTGTGGTTTTCCTTCTGATAGATACATAGATTATATGATGAAACTGTTTCAGCAACACAGTGTGTAAAGTATCAAATTCCTTTCAAGAAAAACAGTGAATAAGCTTTGAGTGAACATTCTGATGGATAAAATAATTTTTTCCTCAATCTTGTGGTTTAGCCGAATCATGTAGCATAAAGAAGGCGTTCATGTCCCAATCTCAGTTTACTCTCCCCAAGCATTTTATTATCAGCTGTCCACTCCAGCTGTCGACGAAGCCACAAATATGCCACTCTGTATCTCAAGGACACAGCCTCGTTAAACAGGGAGGACATATTGGGGCAAAGCTGAACGCTGAGGAGAACACTCCGGCCCAGAGGATACGAGAAACAGGGATAATGTCTACGAGCTATCTCTCTGTGTATTTATTTTTAGTTTTCCAGACAGTAACCAGTCAGTTATTCAGGCTTAAAACTAGCATTTTCTCCCACTTATTAAAAAAAGAGCTGTGAAGCAAGGGACAGTTATATATATAGTGTAATGGGTCAGTCATGTTTACACAATAACTATCTGATATACATGTTATGCTTCACTTGTCTTCACACCTTAATTAGGTACGTTATGCTTGCCTGTTGGACAGTCCGTTTTATTCCTTGAGTGTAACATATCTCTGGTCTCTCTTTTATTGGTTTAGCTGTCATTCACTGTAAGTCCAAAAGTAAGCTGAACTGAAAAAAAATAAGGAACTGATTGCCTCAATTTTTGAGATCATATAAATAACAGTCACCATTTTGCCATCGTTTAGCCGTTTTGACACATTTTCAAAAAAATTTACAATTAGTGACTCCAAAAAACATCACACTGATTATTTTCAGACGTTAAACAGATGACAAAAAATCACTGTCAAACAACAAAATTGTGAGGCAATCATCAAATAAGTTTCCTTAATTTTTTTGAGTTTTGCTTACTTTTTGGATTAACAGTGTTGAGGACTTCTAAATAACATGCCTCTCAGCAAATAAACTTTGTCAGCTCAGAACAGTTTTTTTAAAGGAGTTTTCTGCAAGTTCAGCCTTGTAGCGTCAAAAGGAAAAGGTAGGAAAAACTGTGTTTCAGAGTCCTGAGAACTTACTAGATGACCACTAGCTATCTTGTCAGTCCTGCTAATGGTATTCAACAAAAAGTTTGAAATTTCAATTTGTAGCCTCCTATTATATTTATTTCTAAACACTTCCTAAGTTCTGAATGACAAATATATTTATTTGGAATTTGGGAGAAATCTTTTTAATAGTATATGGATTTATTTATTTATTTACCCAACCATGTACAATTTTGCTCATAAATGTACCGGTACATACCCCTGACAAAACGTTGAATTATTGGGAATTTTCAGAAAAGAAACTCAACAAAAAAGTAACATCCTCTCACTTTTAACTACTGTTATTTTCAGCAAACTTAACATGTGTAAGTATTTGTATGAACTTAAAGATTCAACAAATAAGACAAACTGAACAAGTTCCACAGACGTGATAAAAAATGGAAATATGCAGTTCATGCAAATCTACGGCACATGGAGGCTTTTTGCCAAGAGGAGTGGGCAGCTACACAACCTAAAGGGCCTCATCCACAATTGTCACAAAAGCCTGCGAGCTGTCATTGATGCTAAAGGGGGAAACACACAGTTAAGAACTAAGGGTATGCAAACTATGAATGGGGACCAGCTCATAATTTTCTTTATTGCTACTGTATATTTTGTTTAATCATTGTGTTATACGGTGATGCCATAGTTTAATTTGAATCCCATTAAAAATTAAATGTATGTTTTGCCTGATCTGTAGTTTTCTTTAAGGAAAACCTCTTACAAGAACTTGTAAGCAGGACTGAACCTATCAGTAGTAAAACCAGAGAGACTGATGGTTTTACCTTGTAAGTTTTTTCAAGCACTGTTTAACTTAATGTATCTGTCGTTGGCAATGCGGCTTGCTATTCATGTACACATTAGGCTCTGTATTCCTTAATTGGTTGAAAGCCATGGTTATGTTTATTTACATTTTTTCCACAGCTTTGACAACATTTCTTTAACTGGTAATGCTGATGAACAATAAAAATTATAATAATAATAATTCCCAAGATGTGGAATCTGCTGAGCATGAATATGCTGACAATAACTTATTATTTATTTAATTTCCCCACAACTCTTTGAAATATAATTAAATATTCTTGTGTGTTAGTATTCTTAGAAATTGCTAGATATGCTCCTTTCCTACAGTTACCAATGAAACCTGGAAAGAGGAGTGTATTTTTAGTAGTATCAGCATAGCAGAGGAGCGTATCTAGACGTTAGTGGCATTTTGTGTAACAGGTGTCCATTAATACTAAAATTCTTATTTCTTGACATTTATTAAAAACTGATTGCACCCCCTCGCAGATGGATATAAATAAATACAAAATTATATGAATAAGAATAATTTGGCTATTTTTAAGGAGTATTCTGCCACCACGAAATGAATAGGACCGGTATCTGCTCCTTTGTCCAAGGAGGAACAGGAGGAGCACTGCCAGAGTCTTACAAAATGACCTCCAGCAGGCTACTGGTGTGCATGTTTCTGACCAAACTGTCTGGAACAGACTCCATGAGGGTGGCATGAGGGCCCAACATCCTCTATTGGGACCTGTGCTCACAGCCCAGCACTGTGCAGCTCGATTGGCATTTGCCAGAGAACACCAGAATTGGCAGGTTCGTCATTGGCATCCCGTTCTCCTCTCAGATGAGATCAGGTTCACACTGCGCACATGTGACAGACGTGAAAGAATCTGGTGAAGCCGTGGTGAACGCTATGCTGCCAGCAACATCACCCAGCATGACCAGTTTGGCGGTGGGTCAGTGATGGTCTGGAGAGGCATATCCTTGGAAGGTCGCACAGACCTCCACGTGCTAGCAAACGGTACCCTGACTGCTGTTAGGTACAGGTATGAAATCCTCAGAACCGTTGTCCGACCTTATGCTGGTGCAGTGGGCCCTGGGTTCCTCCTGGTGCAGGACAATGCCCGGCCTCATTTTGCCAGTGTGTAGGCAGTACCTAGATGAAGGCATTGATGACTGACCTTCACGTTCTCAGACCTAAATCCAATTGAGAACCTCTGGGACATTATGTATTGGTGCATCTGACGCTGTCATGTAGTGCCACTGACTGTCCAGGAGCTCACTGATGCCTTGATCCAGGTCTGGGAGGAGATCCCCCAGGACACCATCCGCTGTCTCATCAGGAGCATGCCTAGATGTTGGAAGTGCATTAAGGCAGGTTGGGGCCATACGCACTACTGAGTCATGAGTTGCCGTAATGAAATTCACGCAAGTTGGAACAGCCTGTGATTTCATTGATTTCTGTGCAAGTTTGAATCCAGCCCTCAAAGCGCTTGGTAATTTTGGTTTCCATTAACTGTTGTTTTGTCATTTTCTTTCTCAATGAATTTCACAATGTACAATAAAGATTTAGATTTTTAATATACTTTGTTCATTGAGACCTGGTATGTGATTTGAGTGTTCCTATTTTTTTTACCATTATAGTTATAAACTTGTGGCAATTATTCCATGTCATGCTTGCTGTGTTTTATTATAGAGAGTATTATTATAGGGGACTGGGGTCATATCAGATTTGTCTGGCCTTCCTCTAACAGGTGTGGAGGTCTTGGACGACAGGTACCTTGCTCCCTGAAGAGCCATACGAGGGCTGCACAGTTGTCACAAGTGTTGTTGGAGCCTGTTAGGACATCCTCAGTGGTAAAGCAATGGAACTTTGGGAGGACCTGAGGGCACATGCCTTTTCTTTTTATTCTCTTAAGGAGAGAAGAGGTGCTGACATGCTTTTTTCACTGCTGTCTAGGTGCGTCTACCCATGTTAGTTCTGGTCATGTGGACTCTGAGGCCTGTCTAGGTCTCGACCCACTCCACTTTAATCCCGTCACTGTAGGGAGAGGTCTGGCCCCTCCCCTTCCTGTAGTTACCTGTAGCCAGCTACTTCACAATGGCAGAGATGTTTGAGACGGATTGTGTCTCAGTGCCAGGTGAGAAACAGCAGATGAGATAGCTGCTAAGGCAAAGTAAAAAAAAAAGCTCAACTCTCGTATGCCTTCACTGCTATAATGGTGACTGACTGACTGTGACTGGCTGACTGACTCTCTAATGGGTGTTTTCCTTAGGGCTAACCCTCAATACACATCACCTAAAATGCTTAATCCAATAAGCATTCCAGATTATACAGCTTAGAGTTAACATGCATAATAATGACAATATGGTTAAAATACTGACAAAATACCTTATTAAAACATTTTCTGAGGGCAGAGTAATTATGATTTATTGGTTCAGGTGAATACCCAATCAAAATAGTGAGGAGGTGAAAGTTCAGAAACATTTCAGTCACATGTTATTGCTTTTGGACTGTCCTCTTCGGACCACAAGTTGCACTAACCTTAATCCTAACCTTAAACAACTAACCTTAACCTAACCCTAAACAAATAACCTAGACCTTAACCCTATCCCTGTATGCAGCTAGATATACTTAGTGAGCAAATTTTATTAAAAAGTAAAAAATGTGAAATGATTCCCCTTGCCATCTTGGGATTTGATCTGGCAATAGGTTACTAGTCAGATGTTATTACCCCAAGGCTAACTGCCTACTTCCTGCAGCCCTCTGATAGCATTTCCATTCGTTGTCCACTCCAGTTTAAACTGTTCCTGATCTCCCGCCTCATCTCTGTTTTGATTGGGTATTTAAATGAACCAATCATAATCTTTCTGCCCTCAGAACATGTTTGAGTAAGGAAAATTGGTATGTGCGAGATGCACAATATATCCACTTCTCCTGATAAATAGCCACTTGGTGCAGGAAGACAGGCTCAAGACGTGCTAGACCAGTCAGCATGTGGCCTGTAGGCGCCTCTTCTGCCCACACAGACACCTCCACACACACACACACCCATACATACCACAACATAACACACGCAGCTCGTGCAATGCCCCCCACTGAGTGATTGTCTCACTCCAATGGCCAGACGGTCACATGCTGCTCAGTCCACTAATGGGAACACGCTTGACAGACAGGGGGAGATAAAATGACAGTGTAATGGTGTGGATAATTCCAAACGTTGGTTTATGTAATTAAATAGCGACTTAGAACTAATTAGTTCTAGCTGTTGTTAATGCAGCTGGCCCAAATGTCCTGGAATGGCTATTTAATTATGAGCAGAATTGATTAATAAATAACCGTTCAGTGGGCGTGTTCCCAGTGGTGTGGTACTTAACTGGGTCTCAGGTCTTCTAGCCTAGATACTGCTCCTGCCTTCTACCCCGGAGAACTTTAAACTAAGTGGCAAACTAGTTTCCTTGTGTCATTTTGTGCAACTTACTAGTTTTGTCTTCTATACTCCACCTATGTGGAATCATAACATATTTCATCTCATTGAGTCACACTGAGAGAACTGTTGAGTTAGCCTAGAGTTTATTGAACCTGCAGGGTTTTAGTGCTGTAGCGCTGTAAGCTGTGAATAAAACTGTCCACATGACAAACGATAGAAGAAACCTCAGCAGAGGAGTGATGAGGCTGTTTCATCCATCTTATAGAGCAGAGGAGTGATGAGGCTGTTCCATCTTATAGAGCAGAGGAGTGATGAGGCTGTTCCATCTTATAGAGCAGAGGAGTGATGAGGCTGTTCCATCTTATAGAGCAGGAGTGATGAGGCTGTTCCATCCATCTTATAGAGCAGAGGAGTGATGAGGCTGTTCCATCTTATAGAGCAGAGGAGTGATGAGGCTGTTCCATCTTATAGAGCAGAGGAGTGATGAGCCTGTTCCATCCATCTTATAGAGCAGAGGAGTGATGAGGCTGTTTTAAACCAGTGGCTTTGTACCCTAATATTTTGATAAAACAAGCGTGTACATCTTCGCTTTCCAAGCTGTCTGCTCTGCCTCCTTACAGACCAACCAGAACAACATTTAAAAAGTCACACAGTGAGTTAGGCTTTTACCCAACTCACTTGACAATTTCTGGAAGGGAAACCTGCCTTTTCATAAATAGATATATGCTAGTATGTGTCACTCAATGTAAATATTTTATAAGGCAGAGTTTTTTTATGCTGTTGCATTAAATGAATGTTTAACTATTTTTTCGGGAGTACATTTGAGCCATGTCAATTTACTGTAACACACGCCTCTCGTCCCTTCTGTTAGCACTGCTGTAACAC
>JACXGM010001981.1:0-12899 GCA_016801145.1 Umbra pygmaea | reverse complement strand
TACCCAGAGAGCCTACACCAGTTCCACCTCTCTTCTGAATATTACTGAATGTCAACCTTACTTCTCATGCTGCCTGCAGCCAATGAAGGAGGGGAACCGAGGGGGAGGGGAATACGTTCCCGTCTTGCATACGTTCCCGTCTTGCATACGTTCCCGTCTTGCATACGTTCCCGTCTTGCATACGTTCCCGTCTTGCATACGTTCCCGTCTTGCATACGTTCCCGTCCTGCATACGTTCCCGTCCTGCATACGTTCCCGTCCTGCATACGTTCCCGTCCTGCATACGTTTCCGTCCTGCATACCTTCCCGTCCTGCATACCTTCCCGTCCTGCATACCTTCCCGTCCTGCATACCTTCCCGTCCTGCATACCTTCCTGTCCTGAATACGTTGATCTTTTGCATACGTTTCTGTCCTGTGTACGTTCCAGTCCTGTCTTCCCCAGATGCGCTGTGACAGGTGCTGACATAAACCCCTCTGGAATGTTGAGCTGCATTCTTTGGTGGGCAGCATGATGAATGACTGCTGTCTGAGAGCCTGCGTTCTTCACCATGGTCAGTGTGTTATGCACGCAGAGCCCAGCCCGTATGGCACATTGTTGCACATTGTTCTGAATGCCAGTTTAATTCGACTCAACTGAATCTGTTTAATTATGTAGTTTGGAAAAGGCAGCGTACACGCTGATTCCTTAAAGTTAATCACTGGTTTATAGTATACAGATTCTGTTGACTTCTAAGGTACTTCACTACATTTTTTACTTTATTACATTTGTAGTAATTTAGCTGAACATTAGTTGTTAGGTTTAAGTGCCACCCTGAAGAGAGCTTGTCGGCTCACTGATTTAAACTAGCTATCTAGCCACTAGTCTTTCTGCCACACTATACTATCCTGAACCCATTAAGTTCCACTACATTATATATCTATTACGTAGAGCCTGCCGACTCCTGATGCTGTCTGTTGCATGTGGTATTGAATCTGATGTGGTATATCCAGTGTCCTGTGCAGGCTAAGATTAATGCTGTGATGTGATTGCTGTCATATATTAGGGCTGTGAATTGCAAGTAACCTTCTGATTCCCACCGCACTATGGTAAATTGATACTGTTATTTTATTAAGTCAGTGTTCCAAACATTGTTCTGCAGAGGGAATAGAGAAAACCGACTTGTTGTTTTTATCAAAAAGAATGACCTGCTGTGTTACTGCTCCATATCCTGTTCCATTATTAATGTCTGTCATGATCTAGTTAGATTGAAAAGATTCAGTGTCAGTTTACAACTGTACCCGCTAGGCAAAATATTTTGAAAGTCATTGTTTCAACATCTACTCAACAGTTTTTCAACTAGGCAGACTGCTTTTCAGCCTATGCTCAGTCGGTAGATAGGATACCGTAAACCTCGTCAGCTGATAGAGTTAAACCGTCTGCTGCTCTAGGGCGTTCGTTGGTACAATCAGCCCTGAATATAGATAACATTGACTGGTTCAGAAATTCATTTATGAAGGGGCATAAACATACGGTTTAGCGAGCACTGGATTGTGATGTATACGATTTACTGTTAGATTTACTGCTAGCTTCCTCTGTACAAAATGCAGAAACTTGAAGGGACTACATTGCCAGGTATGCTTGTATTGTTGTTTCTGTAGACCATTGGAAGATTTTAAGTGGCCCAATATGGACGCTTTCCTACTAAACCAATGGCATGTTTTTTTCAAGATTTGAATGGGTCCTGCTGAGACATTGTTGGAACAGGATGTGTTTGGTCCTTACCCAGACAACTTCATAGTAAAGCCCCAGATGCACTGAAAATATGTCTGCACTCATGGTAATAATTAGACTGTTATTTTGAAAACAACTTTTATTTTGGTTTCTAATAGCAGCATGTATCGATACCAATGTTCAGATTTATCTTCCCATTGGATATATGCGTTTTAAACAGCCCAAATGTTTTGAATGTTTTTCAGAATTCTAAATTGTACAATGTTGAATTAAGTACATCCAGCTTGCCTGGTCCAGTCAGGCACTTGAAGTGCTGTAGCGTGAACTACATACCTCACACCCCTCGGGTTACTGCTACATACCATCTCTTTATGAGACCTGGGGTCAGAGGTCATTACCCAAGTTTCAGCAGCTGAAATGACACTGTGTCGCACACGGTACAGCTTCTGTCATCAGTCACAGAAGACGCTATGACACAAATAGCGAAAGCACATGTAGGGATTAGCTCAGTTTTGATCGGCTAACGTCATGTTTCCCTCAGTGGACACTCCACGGTTCAGCTTGTTGTTTTAGCCTTTGGTGTTTAGCACTATGATCCTGCTCTGTTCACTGATTTTGTCTTACTACCTAAGTTCTGGTTGTTTCACCTAGTTTCTCCTAAATGTATGCACTCTCTAAATTATTAAAATGTAAAATGTTTAATGATGCCATTGAATGTATCTGTAAGCATAAAGGAGGTTCATCTCAGAAAGTTGTTGTTTGTAAATAGCCTAAATAAAACCCTGAAAGCTGAGACGTTTAACAAATCATTTCAAGGTGGACTATTACGTTTTGGAGTTTAAATAATCCGGACTTGATTCTTTTTATTCTAATCACTTGTGCTGTCTTGTCAATTAATCCCAGCTTGCCAACCAAAAACCCAGTTGTGTAATAATTTGAGTCATAGGCTACTGTCAACAATTGCAGTAAATTTTACTCTGACACATTTATATTCTTAATATGTATTAATGTCCATGTGCAATAGGCATAAACTTTGGCCTGCAGTACTTTCAAAACTAGGCACCAAAACTTTGATGAAGTCAGTTGTCTCTCAAACACTCCAACTTTGAAAACAAAGAGTAAAAAAGATGTAAAAAATAATTATGTTTGGAAAACATTCTATTGATAGTGAATTTAACTATTTACATTTTATTTATATGTTCTTAGTGAAGAATCTATGCAAGTTGAGACCAAACTCTGCCTGATAGATACTAGTATGTTAATTTAGATTTATATTGAAAATACTCTTTTGAAGAAATTAGTGAACAATATGAAAACATCTAAATATGCCATTTATAGACTGTTTGTGTGAGTTGTTTATATTCGGATATGCTTTTTCAATAATAACATAATTAAACATGTTATTCCCTACTTCCTATTCATTAGAAAATGCATTTAGATCTTCTTGATTGGTTTATGTACTACAGTGTGTTTTGAATGTTGGCACATTTCCCCAAAAAATAGAAAAGCATAACCCTGATCACGGCTCAAAACAGCATCCTGATTGATTCAGAGTCTGCCACTACATGTTGACCTACATACTGACCTACATATTGACCTACAGTAGGATCTGTGGCCATTAATTAATTCCAAGAATATAACTATTCAAGTACACACGTTTGTTGACTTTGTAGGTCTCCGAATTTACTAATCAATGTAATTATGAAAATGATAGTTTTCAACAGTAAGGTACATCATTCTTCAAAGTTTACGAGGAAACTGCATAGTAGAGCCAGAGTAATAGTCTGTCACCGACATGAACTAATGAATGAACAAACGAACACATGAGCAGATCAAGACTGTCCCATAGTATTTTCCTCTGAGTTCATTGTTGGAGGGAGCAAAGAAACAGTCATTTTCTAACCTAGGACTTGAGAAATACTGATTTTGACACATTATGTCTGATATTGACACCTATCAGGTCATGTACCTCCAGACTCAAACAGTTTTTACCCCCAGACTATACGGTTCCTCAACCAGCAATCTCTGACCTACTGTTAACGTGAACACTTTGTAGGTAACCTGCTATGTACATTCATGTACATTATTATTTTCTGCATGTATATATCCATTTATAGAAATCACAACCATATTTACACTATTTTAATATTTCAACCCAGCTGAGAAAGCTGGAATACTAAATTTATGGAAATATGCTGTAGGCCTAACTGTTATCCACCATGTTTGGACAGGCCATCCTGTTGGCTAGGCGGTGGCTGAACTTCTCCTGAGCCACAGAGGCTTGTAAGCAGCCCCAGCTGGTGTTGATTAGCTCTAGAGAACCTGGAGATTTGGAAACAAAGGCTAAGGAAATGATGAAATTCACCGAAGAGAAGAGCAGGGGGCAGGACGTGTAGAGGCCAGGCAGACTGCTGATATGAGTCCCAGTCACGCATAGGAAGGAGATGAGGACCCAGCATGGTGCTGACAGCACCAATTAAAGACACAACTACATGTTCACCATGTTGGCTTTATTCTTTTAAAGACACAACTACATGTATACCATGTTGGCTTTATTCTTTTAAAGACACAACTACATGTATACCATGTTGGCCTTATTCTTTTAAAGACACAACTACATGTATACCATGTTGGCCTTATTCTTTTAAAGACACAACTACATGTATACCATGTTGGCTTTATTCTTTTAAAGACACAACTACATGTATACCATGTTGGCTTTATTCTTTTGGCATTCCGCTCTCAGATGAAGCTCTGTGGCAGGAGGGTTGCATCACGTCTTCACAAGATTGTTTTACAATGTTATTATGGCATAAAAGGATTTCTACTCTGTGCCGGTGATACACTGCGTCTTTGCCAGCATGGTGTCATCCTATTGATTACGGCGTCTTTCTTTACTTGCCATTTCCAAAGTGACATACGGTGTGGTCTAACCATTTGTTGCTGGTTCTGGATTGCTATGGGGTTATATTGCAACTTCACTGGTCAAGGTGATGTTATCTTAATGTTTGGTAGGGGCCGGATGCTTCACTAGCTAAGCCAGTGCGTCTGCGTCTGGGAGCTGTGTGTGATCCTATTGATGTGGGTTCCTGATGTAAGATAGATGTAATTAGCGAGAGCCCTCGAGATGAATCGGGCAGCTTTGTGATCTGTGAAATGACTCACCACCAGCACAAAGCTCTGCCAAATTATTACATCAGTGGAGCGGCACTTATCAACATCCATCACTGGCTATTTATTTAACCTGTTTCTGGACCCCGTGAGTCACTGCAGTGTCATTGTGGAATGCACCGGCTGTTCCTATGCCCTCTACTGAATACCTTGTTTTACGTTCAACATGTTTTGAAATCTCCAAATCAGACTGGGGTAAAAATAAAATTACACGTTCTTTAGAAAGCGTTAACGAATACGTCACAAATGGATCCGGTCGCCATTTCAAATGAGAATCGGCTCTCAGTCGGCTTACCTGGTGAGATAATAAAGGTGGAAAAAAGAACGGAGAAATAAACTCTCATACAGGATTTATTCAAGTACATTTAGAAAGGGTGACTGTCGAGTGACTTGCCAGGATCACATCCTTGTTCAACATTCATCCTCGACTGTAATTGGGACAGCGTTTTGAATGGTGTGTTTACACGTGGTACTCATTAACTACAGATGGGACACTGAGATAAAGCGCATGCATCAAGTGATTTCAACACCACTCTAAAGGCCTTGCGGTGTAATAACCCAGCCAGTACCCTTCCAGAACCAGTATTCATGAGCAGCCTCTGCTACTTTTTCAGAGGTGCTTGGACCCACATCTGACAACAGACAGCTTGCCAATACACTGAATCACTGTGCAGAGAAGTCTTGAGTCTGTCCCCTAGAGAGTGGTGAGTCCCGTGAGAGGGGATGACCATGTCAGATGGCCATTATCATGCATGAAGCCCCCTTCCGTACTGCGGCACAAATATCCAACTGTTTGATCCCAGTGAAGCTGCACCTGAGAGGGCTCTGATTGCCTACAATGTGGTATACTACCAGAGATGTAGTGTCTTCAACACAAATTTAATTAAGTCGAAATGTGTACTTTTGTACTGTAGCTGTGTGCCAGCAGGTACAGATGGAAAATACTGTAAGATAAGCAGCTCCCATCTGCCTGTGAAAACATTTGGCAGAGTTGTCTCTGTACCTGGGAATACAAGGATCTTCACCGCCATCACAGCCTCCCTTCTCCTTTGGGAGAGTTTAAATTCTATCTATTCCTCACAATTAGTTTTAGCTTAATCACAGACCAGCGCGACACCTGGGGAAGAGCTGGGCTAATGATCGGGAGGGACGGCTAGCAGATGGATGAGGCTGACACTGTGTCACAACACTGGCTGTTGCCCCGCCCCCTCGTTTTGAACGGTGCCTCGGTGGGGGAGTGGCAGCCGGAGTGAGTCGGTAGAGGTGGGAGGAGGGAACGAACTCGGCCGGGAGATTCGGACGCCATTACCTCACTTGCACACATCAAAAGCATCCAACAGAAAGTGTGGAATTAATTGAGAACGACGTCTTTCACAATGGCTCTAGAGGAAGAAAGTAATAGCTTTGCTGATTTGTCATGAGCAAAATGAGAACAAATGAACAACAATTTTCCCGAAGTGCACCAGGCTGCATCCACTGGGTGTGGTCGACTGTGTGGCAGAGCTTCATTTCATGTCTATCTTCACTTTAACAGCTGCGTTTCCTTGACTAGATTACTGAACTGATGTTTTTTTACTAAACATTTCAGGTTTCACAGATTGGCTAACCTTTCCTGTTCCCGTCGCTCCAGTCTACCAATCTATAGGCACAGCGATTCCAGGCAGAAAATCCTTACCTCGTCTCTAACTATGTCCAGCCCTGGACCCCTTGAGACCTCCACAGGGCAAGTCTGAGAAGCTGTACTGGCCATAGTAATTACGCTACACACCTGACACCAGGGTAGATTTATCTCCTACAAAGGAAACCAGTCCTTCTGTCAAACTGTCTCCATCATCCAGGCTTCACATGTTGCTCCTCGTCCTTGCTGCACTTTGGGTTCATACAGCTATGTCCGCTGCAGGCTGTTTTGTAATGACGTTGGATAGAAACAGGATACGTTCCCAAAAACTTTGCTAAATTTGCTACCCAACATAATTATTGGCAAGTGTAAATATTTTGCTAAAAGGGAAACGCATTTAAAAAACAAATTTAGTGAACGTCCTGCCTGTGACCCTGTCTGCAAGGGGCTGAGGGTGGATGTGTTCAGTAATCCTGTGGACTGTTTCTAGGTCAAGTCACCCGCAGGGACCAGGTACATCCGACCCAATTCAGTCCTCGTTTCTGGCCCTGTGCTCCAGAGCCCTGGGTTCTCTTCTCCCAACCTGACAGCCAAAAACGGCCAAAAACCCAGAGCCTGCAGGCTAATGCCCTTCAGGAATCAACAACAGCCCACGCCTTGCGGCCGACCACGCTCCGCGGCCGACCCCGACCCAGAGCTAAACCTTCTCACACCAAAGGAATCTTTCACAGCTGGCTGCATCTGCTGGCTCTCGGATGAAACAACATATTTTAACCTGGAGCTGAGTTCAGTTTTCGGTCGATAAACACCTTTCAGCGAAGCGAGAGAAGGCTGCTCTAAGGTCAGCATGTAATGTCCTTCATAACGACCAAGGGCTGAGCTAATAACGGCTAATGTGCTTCTTCTTATTGTAGTACAGGGAAATGAGTTTGAAACCAGTCATTTATCTGGCCATATAGAGCTTTCTAGATGGATGGACGGACATACAATTTGAAATGGAGAACAGAATTATCACATTTGCATAATTAGTCTGTGTTGAATAGCTGCAATTAGGTGCGTCTAAGAGAGACACATGAAGTCATATTATCAGTCTTTTTGATCTGTTCAAAGCTGAACTTCATATTCCTGAGAACAAGGCTTAACCTATACGTTAATAAATAATAGTCAAATTTTAGAGCTTTAAACTGCACATTTTAAAATTGTAACATGCCTGGGTAAGACAACTTGACAATTTTAAAGTAATTATTTTCTAGAGCTAATGTGATGAATATTTAACCTTGTCAGCCTTTTCCAATGTTTCCTGAACGTACGATACAGTATTTCTCAGGCATTCGCAGCGAACTGGTCCACATATCTATGATTATAGTGTTATGTGGAATTTTGAGCTGTTTCATTTTCAACCAGCTTCGAAATGCATTTTGCTGCTTTCAGAGTGCGAAGCCAAACGCAGTTGGAAAGGTGGTTGTGAATGCAATATACACTTTAAACAATCTCATTATTCAGACGTGTATATGCACCACCTCTGAATGAAAGATTTAACTCTAGGACACTCCTGAGCAAGATAATACCCAGGAGGAAACGGGGAAGGGAAAACCACAGATATGTCAGCATCATGTCTTTACACTGTGGCTAGACAAGCTGGCATTTTCTTAGAACATTACAAAATGCAAATGACTATCTATTCATGCAGTAACAAGCCTTATGCAGAGTGGACGGACATTGCCTGGGGAACTCAGCTCAAGGTCACGTGACCTTGAACCTCGGAAGGCTCTCTTACTTATGTATCAGACTGGAATCACAGCCAAAAATCAACTGGTGTTCCTACAGTGGAGAACATAAACCGTACACAATGGAGAAGTAAACCGTAAACCGTGCACAGTGGAGAAGTTAACCATAAACCGTGCACAGTGGAGAAGTTAACCGCACTTGTTCTCATTCAGTAATTCTTAGGACCGCTTGACTGTCTTCATGATTTTATGATAATCATTTTTATTAACAGAATGTCTTCCAACCATATTCTGTTTCCATTTGTATTGACTGGTATACGAGGGTGGAAATTTAATATAACTTGAAACGCCTACAATCTTGCAGCCAAAAACACGAGACCGCAGTGCTAGGTTGCGCTGCAGCTTGGCTTTTACACATATAGATAGTCAGCACGATGTCCCGGTGTTTCAGACATGGATTAACACACAGGGACAGATGCCCTCTGTTTGAATGTAGATCCTGTAGATGATGCATTAAGACTGACATTTTTAGTGTCGTTTACCCTTTATTCAGGAAAAGCATGAATGAACAGCATTGTTGTCCATGGCAAGGTCATTAAATACCAAACCTTGAGAGTTACCCTCATTACCATAAATGGACATTGAAGCCAGTTCCACTCTGGTTTTTCATTTCAATGCTCTTATCGCTGAGTTATTTAGACCAGAACACCAGTTGGGTTCTACTATATTATGAGGTAGAACAGATAACAAGCAGGCTTTGGCCCACATAGGGTAAGATTTGAGTACCCTGGGTCTAGAACGTTGCTGAGGTATTCAAATAAATTTTAAACTGCTGCCTGTGCTTTTGTGTTCTATCACCTCCAGCATTGAGACATGATGTGGATTGATTTTCATTTTACTTTCTCAAGTGTAAAGAATAACCTCCTTTCCACCTGCCTGAGTTTATTCAGAGTCTCATTATTGTGTTTCTGTATTCAGGTGTGGGAGACTGTCACAAAATATAATTCATACAAATATCACAGTTGAATGCCAAGCTTGGATAAATGCAGATCTGAGAGATCAAGCGATTGTTAAATCTGGTTAAAAACATGACTAGAACAATGCTTACATTCATTGTGATGCGGTGGCAAAGCTTGTATTTAATAATATATATATTTTTTTTCCTTTCATGTGGATCTCCCCCCCCCTCAATGCTGGCCAATCACCAGGTAAGAAAGTAACACCCCCTTGTCATAGTCAAATGTATTGAATTCAGCTGTCAAACACATACATACAGACTGACAAATTACATTTTAACTGGAAATCAAATAATTTTAAGGAAGTTTTGCGTCTTCGAAGCGCACTGTCTTTGCACAGTTGTTTACCAGCTCAATCTTCCTAATGGAGTGCTTAGGTAACCCCACACTCAACACATTCACTGTTCTGCTTTACTCCTCTTGTTGCTCAGTAGGACTCATTGAGTCATTCTGCTAACCTGTAAAGTCTGTGGCCATGCTTTCCGGAAACATATAGTTAAATAAATAAAAGGAATGTAATTTAGTCAATCATGGATTGTTTTTTTAGCTCTTTAGTTTGGACTCTCATTCTGAAAGGTAGTGTCTCTTACTCACTGGCAGTTAGCTCCTAATGGCTTCTCTGACTTTCCCCGGACCTCCTGCACAAGGCGGCGCAAATTGGCACAGCGCTGTTTGGGATTTGTTGATAATCAGATTATCTATCGTGCCACGTTGCTCTCCAGATTAGGCGATCACGGAAGTATAGTTGGTGAACGTAATCATCCCAGACATGAGCTGACTAAAGGCTTCCATGTTGGATGAGCAGTGTGAAAAGAATCGTCCGGCTCGTCAACATGTGGTTAGACGAAACATGTGAGCGCCCCCACATCTGTCCAAGAAGTTGCTGACCTGCCCACCAGGCATGGTCAGTGGGAACTGGGAAGGGAGAAAATTCCCCAGGCAGGGGGGGAATCTCCCCGCATAGCCTACTACACACACACACACACACACACACACACACACACACACACACACACACACACACACACACACACACACACACTCTGAAGCTGTAGTGCCTTACTGTAAGACCATGTAAACATACCGCTCAAGAGACGGTACATGGACAGGCCTGTCACCTGTCCCCACGCCTTTTCCTTCTAAGAAGACATAAGTCAAATCTCCCAGTGGGCGGCCATTTTGACATGGCTCTTTGGGAGAATAACCAGGGGCGTGTGATCTCTGAGTGGTTGTGTTGTGTGACTTGTCTAGGCCCTGTCATACCACAACACAATCCGGTGGGCTGGGCCCAGAGACGGGCTGACAACCAGCACCAGAGAGATCCTCCAGCCTGGGGAGGGAGGGCTGAGAGGAGGGAGAACGAAGGGGAGGGATCGCTTTGCCAAAACACCTGGGGCTCCGTTCCAGAGGCCACCTCACAGCTCTCTTTATCCCACTCTGAATCAAGCAGGCCTCTGTGGAGCCGTTCTGCTGCCAGCTCTCAAGGACATGATGCCCAACCTGGCTTCTTTATTGGCTGGCTGGCTTCCAGTAATGTTAGGCACCAATCCACTCGGTGTTGGTTAAGTTTAGGTCCTTCAGAATCAATCATCCTATGATATTGGACTGAAGATCAGCACATCGATTAAGTTTGAAGTGTGCTTGATGTTATTGGTGAATGGAGTGACACTGGTCTCTGGTAAACAAGCTGTACAGACCAACAGCGCCCAGCAGGATGTAGAAAGAATGACGCCCTGCCAACACTCCTGGGATACCTTTTCTAACCTTTTCTAATTCTGCTTTTCTCTGTTTCTAAACTCTGCCTTTCTGACACTTTCTCTAACCTCAGTCTTTCATTTCCTTTAAGGGGCTTTATTGGCAGGGGAAGCATTTATTTACAAGTGGAAAATAACTAACAATTGCAGCTATAGCAACAGCAAAAAAAGTATACATTTTTTAATAGACAATAAACACCCTTTTTTATAAATTAAAGCACTTTGAGTGTTAAATTTACAATAATGTGAAAATAGTGAGAATTAAAGACAGTTACTATCCAATCATTATCTTATTCCATATTATGGGATATGTTCACAATGTTGTTTCGGCTCCACTTTCCCACATGGCCGACAAACCGCCCTGCTATAATTGAGGTACGTTGCTGGAATTTGCCCAATAGTTACAGTATGTATGCTTCTCTGTTTTGATTTTGTGTCACATTATTAGTGTGTCTGTATGATCTGAGGAAGAGATGAGTCTCTAACGTGGTCATAAAAATGGCACGAGGTTAGGAAGTGCGGCTCAGTTTCCACCTCATCTTGTAAGCAGTGTGCACATAGGCTGTCTTCTCTCGAGAGCCAGGTCTGCCTGTAGCGGCATCTATTGATGGCAAGGACATGCTCACTACGTCTGTACGTCTTCATCTCTGACTCTCCAGAGTCAGCCAGGCTCTCCATCTGTATGGTCCCTCCATCCACCACCATAGTCTTTTAATCTTTCATGCCCAGCAGAGATGGAGGCCCTAACATGGCCGGCCCAAAACAATACCAAGAAGGCAGATATTAATCCTCCTTGGACTCTTCTCCTGTGTGGTTCACTTGTCTTGAGGCAGGCTGGTGGATAATATGTTATTTTACCAGTCAGCATCTTCAACTTTGGCACCGTCAGCTTGTTCCTCACACTTTCACTCGTCCCTCCCTCTGCGTCTCACCCTCTTCCTCCCCTTCTCTGTATCTCTCTCTCTGTCTCTGTCACAGCCAGGCAAGTGAGCGTCTTGACACTGTGCCGCATCTAATATTTATACCGTGTACGTAGGAGGACGGGTTGCCGAGAGATCGTAGCCCAGCGCAGTCAGCCAGGCAGCTGGAGGGGATTTAATGTGCAGTTCTCAAGCTTGATCTGATTGACACCTGGTGATAGCACACTGAAGGCGCTGTGATGCAAACCCTCAGAAGCTGCTCTTCCCTCCTGCTCTCCTCGCCGTGTCTGTTTCATGCATCCTTGTTATTGTTCTCATTCAAAGAGGCCCTACAGCTTGTAGCATCCAATATGTGCAGCTGCCCTGCTAACGGTTAAACTCTTGGAATTCAATTATTGTGCTACTTCTTCACCTGCCCTCGACTGTTCGTAGCAGTGTGTCAGAACCATAAATCCTACGTTTTGTTCATTCCATACTGTGAAAGTCAGCCATAGGCTACACAGAACATATATGACCAGTATCAGTCAGTGTGATTTAGTGGCTTCCTCTGTGGAGGCGGCTGTCTGTTTGCCTTTCGACTCTCAAAGCAGCCATTTTATCTTTTCTATCAGTGCAAGTATAGTGGAGTACAGCCTTCTCTGCATGGCTTTATCTGATTCCCATAAAATAAAACTAGTCTTTGTCCCAATTGTCTTCTCCATTACGTGACTGACAGGTGGGGCTTTATATAACCTGTGTGTACATAAAAGGACTAAAGTCTAATATTGATGGACACACAGTAAGTAAAAACAATTATAGTGTGCTGCTAGCCAGTATGTGCTGTGCAATAGGCCTACCTGCATGCTATAACCAGCTGTCCTGTAGGCTTACCTGCATGCTATAACCAGCTGTCCTGTAGGCTTACCTGCATGCTATAACCAGCTGTCCTGTAGGCTTACCTGCATGCTATAACCAGCTGTCCTGTAGGCTTACCTGCATGCT
>JACXGM010001980.1:0-50045 GCA_016801145.1 Umbra pygmaea | reverse complement strand
TTATTTCATCCTGTGCCATATTCACTGTGTATATTTGTTGGAAATGAATTTTACATATCCAAAAATGTCAAGGTCTTTTCTTTAAAAAAACATCAACCATATGTTTGTACTTGCCTCAGGTCCAGTGTAACAAGAGTTTAACTTTGGGTATGTTTTTTTAGGCAGAATTTGACAATTAGGGGGCGAGGCTTAAGAGGTTGATGCCAGTCTAACCTAAACTAACATCTACCCTAGCAACAGCCAAACTGAGGGAGAAGTGCCGCATTCCTTAAAGGAACACTTTTTTCGACACCCAACGAAGAACTACATGCAATGCATTGAAAACACAAACAGAACTGAAAATAGGCGATGTATGAATAAAGAGTTCAGTCTCAGTTCACGTCATCGCCAGCCAACTCTGGGCTGGAGGTTACAAATATGATCTAAAATATCATCAGATTTTCACACATAAGCAGATTTATTTAATTTTTTTTAGTTTATTTAACCAGGTTAATCGATTGAGAACAAATTCTCATTTGCAATGGCGACCTGGCGACACAAAGTACAAACATTCAAGTATTCAGTTACAAATATATATAGTATTTCATTTTTCTCCCCTCCCAATTCCCTCTAACCCTGCCTTGTCCGCAGCTCCATGCACAGACCTGTGGGATGGCAAAGGACGCGCACATGGTTCATCCAACCACATGTCACCCTAGCTGGCAGTGCTATGAAAATTTGCACAATTTTATTCAGCAATCACTCTCTGTATTTACTTCCTTGTTTTGTGTTGTTTACTGTAGGACATTGTATTAGTGTAACAAATCACTCACAAGAGGTAAAAAGAACAATAATGTTTATTCTATACAGGTTAGTAGCCAAAAAGCAGGCAGTCAGACATGCAGAGGTTGGTACACTAATCAGGCAGTAACACAGGCGGAGGTCGGTACACTAGTGATGTTACCTGTGAACCCGCTGCTTCGAGGCATGTATCAAAAACATGAACCAATTTGGAATGGAGCTTTGTATCGGAGCTTGGTTCGTTTTGTGATAATCACGTGACCAGTGACGTCCGAAGCATCATTTTACACACACCCACGTCACTGCTTCGAAGAGGAATTCAAAGCTTTAATAGGGTGACACAGGGCGCACCTTTGTGGGTTGTTGCAGTAGGAGAGTCAGGAGGGTTTATGAATAGAGAAATTATTATAACAATTATTATGGCTGGTGAAGTAGTCAGCAAGAAAATATAGGCTCAGCCCTGGAACAGTGGAAAAAGTTATATTTCTAAATAAAAATTATATTTAATTTCTATTCCCATAAACACTTGTCACCAAGCACAATAATATCCCCCTGACCTGTCTACGAGCACTGTTATTGTCCATATAAGCATCATCATTGTTCGTTAACTGTCACAACCACTTTCACTGTCCCAGAGTATGTCTTGCCACTGTCAAAGCACTTCCCCAGAGCTGATGCAAGCAGCTATTGGCAAGAACCTTTCGCCTGGCAACATATTATGCCGGCAACGAGTTCTCGGAATTTTATTTTTTCAAAACAATAGCGCTCGTTTGAATTCATCACAATACTCATTGTGAAGTCATTACAAAGCTAGTGAATTGTAACCAAGTGCAATTGAATGGTGTGTAAAGAAATAATAAGAGTAGGTATGTGATAGCAAAAAAATATGTTTTCGATAACAACTTTTCATTAAAAACAGTAACAAATACAATGTAAACAGAATTTGATTGAATACATTGTCCGTGTTTTATGTTGTTTCGAAACGCAAAATCCGAATTCATGTTGCCGGCATAATATAGCTATTGCCAGGCGAACGGTTCTTGCACATAGCTAGCGCCAACGCTCACTTACCCGATCAATTGACTCCAACAATGTCTGACTATAAACACCAGACTGGCAGTGGACTACATGTCAGACTGATAGATTGCTCATAATAGCCTACGCTAGTGATAGACAATTGAAACTTTGGTGAAGCACTGAATCACTTAGAAGAATTGGTTTGAAAATGGGTTCATTACTCAAAGCTTCAGTAACAGCGAAATACATCTAGTTCATGCACCTAGCCCCCCCCCCTCACCGACACACACACAGTCCAACATGCACATTATACTAACAATGGAATATCATTCTTTTTACAAATAGAGACTAATTTATGTATTGTGTTATTGGTTATTGGGGAGATAGTGTTTGGGGAAACAGAGGATGTGCTGGGAAAATATGGCACAAGTTGTGTGTGCTTGTGTAACCATGGCCAGTGGGTAGGTGGGATAGGGAACACTCAAAGATTTTTATTAAGTAACATTATTTTTTCAACACTTTTTGGACTGAGCCTGTTTCTTTTTTGCTCACAAACTAATGGCTACACTAATCTCATATAGGCTTATAATTATAATGTAGCGTGATGTTTTTATACAGACTTGAGAAAGCCATTACTATAGGCTACTGATATTCAATAAAAATATTTAACAGCCAGTGCATCTAATAAAAGAGCGATCAGAATAAAGTTTTCCCACATGTCAGACCGACCTCTCTTCCTAAATACTTCCATAGTAATAAAAAAATCGATAAGAACAAACTAATGTTTGTCACTAGAGGCTACTATGACAGAAACACACAACATTGTGCATTATGCTTTGAGCGGGCTAGAATTCAGATTCGAAACAATGCGGTGCCACTCGCAATGGCAGCACAGGTTTGGGTGTGCCGGTGGCGCAGCGAACCACTCAGATGATTCATTCAAAGAATGAAGCAGTTGCTGCTTCGGACGTCACATGTCACGTGATTTTTTCGTACCAAAGCAACCTTCAGGGCGGTGGTTCAAAAGGAATTGTAGATAATGGTTTGAGGCTGTTATTATACAATCTATGTTTGAAGCACGTTTCAAAGCTTCAGTGTCATAACTACCCTACGCCTTCTGCAGTACCTATAGGCCTATCAACTATTTGGCTCAGAAAACAATTTTGCTGTAGGCTACGTACTCAATATAATCACAGAAATGTGTGTGCAATGTGCAATGTGCAATGTGTTCTTAATTGATTTCCCTCCCAAATTGATGTATTTGTTAACAGACACAAGACACGTTCACAACCAAAATCCAAACTTTATTTTTTTTTGTGGAGAAGGCAAAACATTTTTATTTTTTGGCAAGGTCCAAAATAGGCTTAGTTATTTATGTCATTATTTATTTATCCACGAATCCATACTCAAAATGTATTAATCTGCGACTCAAAGACATTCATGGCTAATATCTGTGAAAACAGTTTGTGCCACAATGCTATCCTTAACTTTCACCACCAGATGTCCTCATAGAGTTCTGAAGCTTTGAGTACTGAACCTTTTTTCGATACAATTGGATTGAAACGCTTCACTGGTTCAGAAAGCTTCAGTTCGCCATCACTACGGTACACAGATCAGGTTCTCAGGCAGGCAGGCTTTTCAAAAACAAGGCAGTAACAGATCAGGCGAAGGTACAGAGGATAATCTAAAACACAATACTGAATAAACAATGCACGGGTCAGGCCAGAATAACAATCCATGAATATATGCTCATTAGGAAGAAAATAATTACTTACAATACCTCGCGAAGAGGCAATGGTGTGTGTAAGCCTTAAATACAGACTGGGTGAGAGCAATTGTACAGAATTTGGGTGATTGAGTACGGGTTATGGGAATTGTAGTTCTGAGCAGTCTAGGATAGGGAAGCTGTAGTTCTCAGGGAAGGGGAACTGGGGAATGTTACAATTAGGCTATGTAGTGAACGTACGTATGTGTTTTGTCAGTGTGTATGTCTATTTCAAGTATTGGGTTTTTGATTTCTCGTAGTCCATTTATTTTGTGTAGTCCTTTTTGGTATTAAACCTGTATTTATCTCACTCCTTGCAATTTTTCTCTCTCCCTGCTACATGACAAAGTGTTACATTAGCTAGCCTATTTGGAGACAAGCAAATCTAGTATCATCATTGACTTGCCAGGCTGAGACATCATACACTCGGAGAAGTTGTTCTATTTTGTTTTTTGTCATTTGAAGATTTTTTTTTAAATGTTTGTACTTGTGCATAATATTGTTTTCAGTAATATTATGCACAAGTACATACTATTGTACTGAAAACAGTACAGTACAAAAAAATGTACAAACATTTTTTTTAAATGTTTGTAGTTGTGCATAATATTGTTTTCAGTTGCATCTATTCCACGAATCCTGCACTTTTCATGTTTTTTGATAGCAATTAACCAAAGTGGCATTCAATTGATTAAAATTAACAATTAAATCTAGTATCGGTTTCCTATTCTGCAACAAGGCTTCCTTCACTCATGCTGCCAAACGCCCTGATGAAAATGTCCATCCTACCAATCCTAGACTTGGGTGATGTCTTTTATAGATCAGCCTCAAACTTTTTTTTCCAATGTAGGCTACTAAAGCATCATCTGTTTTGTCACCAATGTCCCATATACACCCACCACTGCAACCTCTATGCACTAGTTGGCTGGCCCTTGTTACACACTCGGGAACTAACTCACTGGTAGGATCTAATCTACAAATCCTTAAATTCCACCTGACCTAAACTCACTAATCTCCAGAGCATCAACCACTCTCAACCGCCACTCAAACAGGTATCACTTTCTGGTTGCCACAAAAGCTTGTGCCACCTTCGGCCACTACTCCATCCAGTTCTCCACTTCTAAAGATTGTCATGAACTACAAATATCTTTTAAATTCAGATCCATTATCAGATCCATTATCACTACCCTTAAAAAAATATAATCAGTGCTACTGTCAGACCATTTTACATGTTGACTCACCCTCCTCTCTCGCACCTTGTCTTTGCTCGTTTATGTCTTAGTCCCTTCATCACACCTTAACATGTTTTGCACATATTCACCTACAGCACACTATAATTCGCGCAGTTATGCTCAATATGTTAGCTATACCAGGGTTGTTGTTTTTGCCCTGCCACTTTGCATTCAGACCGATCGAGCTCTCTTCCATTGACCTCATTGTCACAGGTTGTATATATAATTCCAACTGTATACTCTGAGTATCATGCATTCTGTATTGCACTTATGATTAATTGTACAGTATGTCGTCTTGCACCTGGTGCTTTACCTTGGCCAGGTCACCGTTTCTACTGGTTAAAATAGTGGGATTCCACTCAGAAAGTATAATTTGCTATTTTCCTTGTTACTTTTTTTACCCCCAATTTATGTGTTATTATAGTTGTTTTGTGTTTCAGTGTCCAGCACCTTTCTACAGTATATAAAACAAAACAGTAAGGGAAGTACCTTCAATGAGAAACAACAGTTGTCTCCTAGCAATTTTTTTGTTTCAGTATAAGTAACCAAATTACAAACATGATATTCTTAGATCTTTGCAGTCATGATAGTCGGTGGTTCAAGCATGACTATGGGTTTTCTGACCTCCTGCACAAAGCAGTGCAACTTGGCATAGCTCTGCCTTGAATTTGGGTTAGATAAATCAGGTTATCTATCCTGACACGTTGCTGTCCAGCGACTCCCTGTAAACGTAATCATCCTGTGCCTGATCTGACTAAAGGCTTCCGTATTGGATGAACAGTACGAAAATAATTGGCGGCTGGGAGACATGTGGTTGGATGACTGATGTGTGACCTTGCCTTCCTACAGATCTGTGCAGGGAGTTGCAGAGTAAATGCTTTCATGTGGTTTATGCCAAATTCTGACCCTAGCATCTGAATGTTGAAGCAGACATTGAGACTAATTAGACTAGGCAATGTTTTTTCAATATGATATTGTCTAATTGTGGTGGGCCCTTGCAAATTGTAGCCTCAGTTTCCTGCTCTTAGCTGACAGGAGTGATCTTCTGGTGTTGAAGCACATCTGCTTCAAGGTTCAACATGTTGTGCATTGAGAGATGGTCTTCTGCATACCTTGGTTGTAATGAGTGGTTATTTGTGTTATTGTTGCCCTTTTATCAGCTCAAACAAGTCTGCCAATTCTGCTCTGACCTCTGCCATCAACAAGGCATTTCAGCTCAGAGAACTGCCACATACTGGACATTTTCCTTCTTTTCGGACCATTCTCTGTAAACTCTAGATATGGTTTCAGGGGAAAATCACAGTAGATCAGGACTTTCGGAAATACTAAAACCAGCTCGTCTGGCACCAACAAACATGCCACATTCCATGTCACTTAAATCCTCTTTATTCCGCATTCTGATGCTTGGTTTGAAATTCAGCAGATCGCCGTGACCATGTATACATGCCTAAATGCATTTACTTGCTGCCACTTAATTGGTTGTTAAGATATTGCGTTAAAAAGCAGTTGAACAGGTGTACCTAATGAAGTGGCCGGTGAGTGTACATGCATATCAGTGCGTAGAGTTGTATGTGGCAGACTCATTTATCTAATGTACACATTTATCTGTTTGTGTGTGGTGAGTATATATTATGCCACTTTGTCAACAGAAAGGAAATGCCCTAGACACATTCCAATTCCAAACCTTAATCACCAATGACAACTCTGTTCAAAGATGTATTGAGGCTGAACTGTGTTGGATTTAGTGTTCATTCTAAATGTATTGTTCTCTATTGCATTGATGTGTTATCATCATTATTGTCTGAAGGATTGCATCGGGGTACAAGGGTTACATGTAAAATGCTAATGCACACCTGTTGTTGCTTTGTCTTACGTTTTCTATTTGCAAGCTTCCATCACAGAACAATGCTCTGGTTTTACCTCATGTACATAGTATTGGTGACAACAATGAGGGTGTGGGTGGGACACACTCAGCAGAACACTTGTTCATTCTGTTCTCGTGACTTTCTTTTAATGTGGGTCGACAAGGCCCTCCTTCTGCTCTAATGAGCTTTGCTCAATCATATTATTATGATAAGAAAGGAAAAATGTTGATGGTCCTGTATACTTTATACTGCATACTTTAAACTCCCAAGCAATTAGATGGCCTAAATAGTACTTATAAAGTTCACTACTTATGACTAGACCCCTTTGAGAACTTTTTATTTTTTTTATGAGTCTGCAAACATAACAGGAGCAAAATGTTATCTTTTTTTTCTTAGGCATTGCAGCCATGCCTGAAATAATGGCCTGTGGCTTGTTGCTTACACCCATTACTGGTGAGACCATGAACTTAAATATCTACAGAGCATGTTGCCAAGACTCAGCCCGGTTTAAATCACTGGAATATCCACTGAGAAAATTGCTAAAACCACCTCTGATTCAAACCAAACCGAAATGGCTTCAAAACTATGTTGTTAAGACTCACACCTGGTAGGACCAGAAAGTGAAATAACCACATAGTATGTTACTAAGAGCAATTCCCAGGGACCAGAGATTGAAATAGGCTCAGTGCATTTTTGTAAAATAATCAGTAGGAGAGCTAGCTTAGGCAGCCTACCAAACACCTCCAGCAGTTGGTCAACGTACTCCCACGCACCCTCAGATCCCACATCCCCTTTCTCATGCATAGTTTGATGCTGCCGTGAAGTACTGTCCCACGAGGCATAGTGTCAACATTCACATCCAATTTGGAGGAAAATTGTTTGAGTTGTCAACAAATGTTAATTCAACACACATTTGAAAGATGTTTCAGGGCACCTTGGCTGATATGATTTGTAATCTTTTTCACAAACTGAATATTTGATTGCCAGAGAGGACATTATGACATGAGTTTAACCTTTTTTTTTTCTCTCTGTTTCATTATACATACAGTACACACATTTCATTCATTTACATTTTATATGATTAACACGCTGCCAAAAATGTAGCTCTGTGTGCATCTCTCCCTCTTTCTCTCTCTCTCCCTCGTTGTCTATGTCACTCCTTTGCTTTTCTCTGATCTTGGTTCATGTCTTTGAGGCATTTGAAGTCATTGATTGATAGAAACAAGCAATCAGAACCACTCAGCAAACCTCACTATCATCAATGTTATACCAACGCACAAACGTCCAATCATGTGTGACAGTTCAGAAATTTCAAATAGATTTAACCTTGTAAATGAATATAGTGCCGAGTGGGAAAGCTGCAAGAGGTTTTGTGATGTAATTGAATTGCACAGTTGCAAATTTCTTCTTCTTCATCTTCTTCTACCTCTTCTTCTTCATCCAACCACCTTCCATCTAGTTTAAACACCAAAGAGGTTCTAGGAATAATGGATTAGCAACATCCATCATTCCACATTGGCTGTCTGTCTGCACCCCAGGTCATTTAGCTACTAACTGTGAGATGAAGCAGAGGCAACATTGCATTTGAAGGAAATTGAGGTTGGTTTAATGGAATTGATAACCCTTTTATCCATCACGGTGGTGGTACATACTATAAACAGTATATTTATAAACTTCTGAATGCAGATTGGCTAATAGCCATTTTTTATTAGACCGTATACCACAGGTATGACATAACTTCACCTTTTTACTGCTCTAATGCCATTGGTAACCAGTTTATAAGAGCGGTCCGGCATCTAAGGTTTATGATACCTGAGATGCAAGAAAGGGCTCTAAATCTCCAGATGTTACAGACAATAGTTTAGTCACCCCTGACCATCCATGATTTTCATTTATAAATAATTGGGTGTTTAGATCAGCAATTTCATATAGATCTATCAAATAACTGAAGGACACAGTAATATTTCAGTAGTGAAATTAGGTTTATTGGATGAACAGAAAATGTGCAATAAGCATCAAAATGAAATTAAACAGGTGCATAAATTTGGGCATCCTTGTCAATCAGCTGATCTCAACCCAATTGAGCAGGCATATGACTTGCTGAAGACAACTTAAGGAAGAAAGACCCAAGAACAAACATCAACTGAAGACAGCTGCCTTAAGGCCTGGCAAAGCATCACAAAGCAGGAAATCCAGTGTTTGTTGATCTCCATCCGTTCCAGACTTCAAGCAGTTATTGTCTGCAAAGGATTCTCAACAAAGTATGAAAAATTAACATTTTAATTATGATTGTGTTAATTAGTCCAATTACATTTTTAGGGCACTAAGCACTAAGTTCACTTTGAATTCTGGACTTTGTGATTTTCAAGTACAGACTGATACAGAAGCGCCCAAAATGTACTCTCGGTTGTTTTTGGATCCATTGGGGGGCAATGCATTGTTTATGACATGAATCATATATGATAAAGTTTGTAAATGCTGTGTTAAGAAACTGATTTACGATGAATGTTCCTTTAAAACCAGATAAATAATACAAAAAAATAGATTGTGATCTAATTAAAATAGAAAATAAATGTATGGAATGTCATGTACAAAAATCAATTGGGGTTCCTCACAGGGGGTTTTCACACAGATACTCGTAAAAGTTCTATCTAGTGCTATGTAAGAGGAGAGCGATATGAGGAGAACGGCCAGCTCTTGGAAGAGTCAAGGTGGTTCCAAATATCTTCCGTTCATGGATGATCAAGGCCACTATGTTCATTGGGACCTTCAATGCTGCAGATATTTTTCTGTACCCTTCCCCAGATCTGTGCCTCGATACAATCCTGTCTCAGAGGTCTACAGACAATTCCTTAGACTTCATGGCTTGGTTTGTGCTCTGACATGCATTGGTAACTGTGGAACCTTATATTCACAGGTGTGTGCCTTTCCAAATCATGTCCAATCAAGTGAATATACCACAGGTGGACTCCAATCAGGTTGTGGAAACATCTCAAGGATGGAAACAGGATGCACCTGAGCTCAATATTGTGTCATGGCAAAGGCTGTGAATACTTATGTATATGCCTTTTTTTTTTTACTTTTAATACATTTTAATTCTAAGATTTCAAACACACTTCTTTCACATTGTCATTATGGGGTATTGTTTGTAGAATTTTGAGGGAAATAATGAATTTAATCCATTTCCGAAAAAGTTTGTAACATAACAAAATGTGGAAAAAGTGAGTGAAGCGCTGTGAATACTTTCCAGATGCACTGTATATTGCCATCTAAAAGGTGTTTGTATTTCATTTTAAGGTAACTACACCTTATTGGCAAAGTGGTCTTTAAGCAGAGATTCTTCCAACAGTCAGACTGTGGTCTTACATGAGCAACTCTCAGGTGGTACAGTAGAGGGACATATTCCTTGTCCCTCACGGCTGCATCCTAAATTAAACTTGTCAAACGTAAACAGGAAGAAGGAAAACACTTGGGATGCAGCCGATATTTGTGTATCTCAGAGGCAAAGAAAGTAAAGCTAAAAGATAAACAGATGAGGAGAGAGAGAGGAAATTTGGGTTTAAGAAATAGAAAAGGCTTGCCTCGATATACACATTAAAGAAAATAGTGAAGAACACAACGCTAATGTCAGGTTGTCCCTGAGGCAAAGCAAAGTCAAGAGCATATGGGGCTCACTTGAAGAGAAAGAGAACGAGCAATGTTTTGCCTAGCAAGCAGCGCACACGGTTCTGTGACGCAGAACTGAAGAATGAACATCTGCAAATATTGCCTGAGGTGGAAGACAGAAAAAAATAGAGAGAAAAAATTAAGATATAGAGAGAACATAGTCAATGTATGAAATAAGTGGCATATTGATTTCTAAGAACACATCTGGGTTATTTAGGAGAGAGAGGGGTTAAACATGCTCAAGGCTCAGTGTACATTCAGGGTGACGCCAATAAACTGTCAGGCATATATCTGTCAATACAGTATGTACAATTTGATGGAGAACTGAAAGAAAGTAAGCAGCTTACTTTGGTATGGTACATTTCCTGTGTGCTAACCAGTGGAAGCAGAGTATGAGCAGGGTTTAAAACTGGGGCCACATCATTCACTAATTAGGGGCTGTTGGTTTTTCGTGACATGGGGTATACAGAAAATGCAGCCCACCAAAGATATGAAAACTGCTGACCCTCTCCCAAGCAAAAAATAACCATGACCCTCACAATTCAAAACACTATAAAAAGTAGACAGAGCAACGTAGCAATATTGATCAGGTTGCTGGTTGCAGTTGAGCAGGGGATGGGGGGGTATCGAATGGACAGACCGTGATATACTTACAAAATCCATGAGCTGTGGAAGTACCGATCCTATTCATTTTCAGAACAGGATTAACATAGATTCAAAATTGCAAATGTTCCTGTGGTCTAGTTGTAACATTCCATTTTTATCAAGGTAAAGGGAATGGCATTTATCGGCACTTGAGACCCCAGTTGAATACCCCCCTCGCCTATGTTTCATTTTCCCCCCTCAGCAATATTTATTCATTCAGATTTTATTAGCTGTCAACCTGCAAAAAGTATTCACTCTGATGTATACTTCTATATCTATATCTTTAGGAAATATTAGAGAATATGTATATAGTAGAGAAAATATATATACTTGTACAGTTGTAGGCTAAAGTTTAGGCACCCCTGACAATTTCCATGATTTTTATTTATAAATAATTGGGTGTTTAGGTCAGCAATTTCTTTTTGATCTATCAAATAACAGAAGGACACAGTAATATTTCAGTATTGAAATGAGGTTCATTGGATTAGCAGAAAATGTGCAATATGGATCGAAGCAAAATTAGACAGGTGCATAAATTTGGGCACCCTTGTCATTTTGTTGATTTTAATACCTGTATCTAACTAGTACTGATTAATTGGAACACACAATTGGTTTGGTGAACTCATTAAGCCTTGAACTTCATAGACAGGTGCATCCAATTATGACAAAATGTATTTAAGGTGGGCAATTGCATGTTGTTGTTCTTTTTGACTCTCCTTTAAATAGTGGCAACATGGGGGCCTCAAAACAACTCTCAAATGACCTGAAAACAAAGATTGTTCAATTTTAGGGTTTAGGGGAAGGCTACAAAAAGCTATCACAGAGATTTAAGTGGTCAGTATTCACTGTGAGGTATATAGTGAGGAAATGGAAGACCACAGGCACAGTTCTTGTTAAGGCCAAAAGTGGCAGGCCAAGTAAAGTATCAGAGATGTAAAGGATGGGGAGAATGGTCAAAAATATGCACCCATGCCTCTCTCCTGCCACACCCGGAGGTCCCCCCCCCGGAAAATACTAGAGACGTTTCATTGGCTTATGCTGCTAGCCTTCTTTATGTTTCTAGAGCGAGGTGTCTTGCACCCTCTATGCTGTCATAATTACGCACACAGGTGCCAAGTAGCACAGCTGTTCTTTATCTCCCATTATGTGGGTATATAAACCACACTAGAAAACCTTGAGTTTGTCGATTATTGTATACTGTTACGAGGTCTCTGTATTCCGGCTTTCCTTCTGAATCACTCATTAAATATAAGTTTGATCGCACATTTGTCTTCGTTCTTCCTTAACCTTAAGAGAATAATCAATATAACTCCGCGCCCAGGATACCACTCGGAGTTCCACACCTAAGCCGGGCCTCCCGGAGGCAACAGTCCCTTCTTAACCGTCTGCTGGAGGTGGCATTGACCTCTCGCTTCCGGAGAGGTATGACGGAGACCCGGAGCGCTGTCGGGGTTTCCTGCTCCAGTGTGGCCTGTATTTTGCACACCAGGTGGGTCCTCGGGGAAGGTCCAAAATTGCCACGGGGATCTCCGTTTTGACCAGGAAGGCGTTGGAGCGGGCTACAGCCCTCTGGGAGCGAGGGGGTCAAGCCACCAAAGATTATGGCATGTTGACCACACTGTTCCGGAAGGTGTTTGACCACCCAGTGGAGGGAAGAGAGCGCGGAGAACATCTTCTCCGTATACAACAGGGAGGTTGTTCTACCGCGGAATATGCCCTTGAATTTCAGACCCTGGCTACTTCGAGCGGGTGGAATGAAAACGCCCTCATCGCCCTATTCCGAGAGGGTCTCAGTGATTAGGTCAAGAGGCAGTTGGCATGCAGAGACAACGAAGCGGATTTGGACCAGCTTATCTCCATGGCCGTCAGGTTGGATCGACTGTTGCGCACCCGTAAGGCACCATCTGGGCGCACTGTTCTGTCTCCTTTTCTGACCTCTTCGGGAGAGGCCATGGAGATGGACACCACCCAGCTTCATCCGACGAAACGGAATCGACGTCTGCGTCTCGGGCTCTATCTCTATTGCGGAGGAGGGGGGCACGTTCTGGCACAATGTCCCAACATCCAGGGGGTCCCGCGCCGACAAGGAGAAACTTCAGACTCTATTGTAGGCACAACCATTTCCAGTTTGTATACATCCAATCAAAGCATGGTGCTTGATGTCTTGTTAGTTGATCACCCAGCCATAGGCCCCATTGTGGTCCTGATTGACTCCGGAGCTGCGGGGAATTTCATTGACCAAGATACGGTCAGGACCCTTAACACTCCTGTCCAGCCGTTGGAGGTCCCAATACCAGTGCTGGCCATGGATGGTCGACCAATAGGGAGTGGTAAGATCACTAACATCACCGACCCTATAGTCATAGCAATAGGCACTCAACACGTGGAGAGCCTGTGTTTCATGGTGCTTTCATCCCCGACTCATCCCATCGTACTAGGAATGCCATGGCTAGTGAAGCACGACCCAGTCATTTCGTCGAGAGAGAGACTAGTGAAGACGTGGTCCACGGAGTACAAGGAGAGGTGTTTTGGTCAGAGGGTCCTCACTACATCAATTGAATGCCCTAACTCATCTCATCCTACCTTTTCTCTTGTACCCCCCGAATATCAGGACCTGTTGGAGGCCTTTTCCAAGACGATGGCTAGCTGTCTGCCTGCTCATCGTTCTGGTGATTGCGCCATTGACCTGTTGCCTGACGCCACACTACCCCGAAGTCATGTGTATCCACTCTTCCCGCGGAAGAGGGAAGAGAGCGCGGTTGTCCACTCCCCAGGGGATGACTGCGCTCTCTTCCCTCTTCCGCGGCTGGATCCACTCCTCACGGGGGGGGGGTACTGTTGCACCCATGCCTCTCTCCTGCCCCACCTGGAGGTCCCACTCCCCGGATTACTAAAGACTTTGTCGTTTCATTGGCTTATGCTGCTAGCCTTCTTTAAGTTTCTAGAGCAAGGTGTCTTGCACCCTCTATGCTGTCATGATTACGCACACAGGTGCCAAGTAGCACAGCTGTTTTTATCTCCCATTATGGAGGTATATACACCACACTAGAAAACCTTGAGTTTGTCGATTATTGAATACTGTTACGAGGACTCTGTATTCCGGCTTTCCTTCTGAATCATTCATTAAATATAAGTTTGATCGAGCATTTGTCTCTGTTCTTTCTGAACCTTAACAGATTCCGCTCAGTATCAGCAGATACTTGAGAATAATGCAGACTATTTTGTCACAAAGTTGAAGTTACGCCGGGGCTGGATATTTCAACAAGACAACGACCCAAAACACTGCTCAAAATCTACTCTGGCATTTATGCATAGGAACAATGTTCTGGAATGGCCATCCCAGTCCCCAGACCTGAATATCACAGCCCTAAATCACATGAAATACGTTCTGAGGGAACTATTTTGTAAAACTGAAATATGTCAAATATGAACGTATGAGAGAGTCAATTATGTTTGTAGGGAACTAAATTGAACACTCGAATAACGTTAAATATGAACAGATGAAAATCATGATGTAGCATGTAAATAGCGTAGTTTTTGGTAGTGCGGAGGTCGGGGATGGTGGACAGACGTATAAATCCGCGACTTGCATGCCAGTGTTCGCGAGTTCAAATCCAAAAAGTTGCTATATTTTAAAGAATTTGGATTTGAAGGTATCAGTGTTTTTGGTCACTCGACACACTGCTTTGATGCGTGTGTCGTTGTGAGATGTTTCATTAGTTGCTTACAACGGATGTCGACAATGTTTTTGCTCCTGGACATAATGTACAAATTACATGCACGTTTTTGCCTTTGACCACAATGCATTTGAAGTAGTGCTTATATCTCCACCTTGAAAATGCCAACTTTTCATCGGATTGCTTCTGACTCGCCATCTCTGCTACTTATTCAAAACCCTGTTAGCTGTTGTGTGTGTGGCGCGTGTGCTGGCATGTGTGTAAAAACACGGTTAGCTAACGTGAAACATGACTGCCTTAGCCAAGTATAATCGCCTAACTCATTATTAACCTAACCACTCACTAGTTCTGAGCCAGCGGTGCGTTCGAATTACACAGTTTATTCAATCAATGCATAGTAACGCACTGCATTTAACATCCAGTAACTGCGTTGTAATGACAGGAAAAGTAATTAGTTAGATTACCCCGTTACTGGAAAAAACGTCGTTAACGTTGTTATTCCAAACACTGATCATTACATTAACCATAAGCCTTAGTCAAACCCTTACTCTAACCTAAACCACTCTGAATGAAACCTTGCTGTTAAGACCATCTAAAATATATTATAAGAGCACCTTTTACTGAAATGCCACGTCATGATGCTTCCAATTGAAATACATTAGTTTTGAAACATGCTGAGAGACACGAAAAAACGAAAAATCGAATCATGAATCAACAGTTTAAAATTGCGTGATTATATCACGAAATGCTGTGAGTTTGCGTTAGTTAGTGTAACAGGAGTCCCTGAGTATAAACGGAGAGTGGACTCTTTAAAGATATATTCAGTATTTTTGTTTATTGTTATTTCATGTGTATATTGGTGTTTCTCTAGTCCAGTGCGTATGTACTGTTGAATATGTTAGCATGTATGTATGATTGAGTGTTCCTTTGTGTACAATGTAGCGCCTTCCTCTCTTTCACCTGGTACTGATAGGGACTGATTGCGCCTGATTATCAGATTTCTTCCAGCTGGTAAATCGGTCCCTATATCTGTCTAGGTGACTGAGAGGAGGGCGCGGTTCATTATCAGAATTTCACGGGTAGAAGATGTGAGTACGGTTAGGGGTGACAACGGTTAGGGAAGTGTATGCTGTTCCTGGGAAGGGTTGTAGCAAAGCTGGTCCGTTGTGAGAAGTGAGTCCAGAAGTGTCTGTATTATGCGTACGCTCTTTATGGAATCTCTGATAGCGTCCGTGCCGCTTTAGAGCACGTTGTATGTAGATCCATATATTCGTTGTGCCAGTACTTAACGCGTACCCTGCAATGTAACTGTATTGCCTTCATCCATCCCGGAGCATTGAGTCATTAAACCTAACTGGTAAACCACCATCTACCTGTCGGTCTATAATAATATAGATACATTTGTTATTAAAGTATAGCTAGGTATAAAATCACTGTTATTGGAACATACTTTCAGTCCAAAATTGGATAAAGGCCTACAAGCAGACAAGAGTTTTGAACTCACAATCTTCTGCATAGTAGACAAGTAGTGTACGCACTACACGTCACAACTATAAAATGACAATGCAACTTTAAACATGCAAACATGGATTGTAGATTCAACTTTACAATTTGATTGTGTAAATGATAGAGAAATATGTTATGTTCAGCAAGTCAATACGTATGTCATGAAATCTGTCCATAGTGCATAAAGGAGAGAGACAAACGCGAGGAGTTGAAGCCAAAACAAACAGTGTTTATTCACAAAATACACTGTTAAAACAAAACTGCCTCATGGGGCTAAAGGTAACAATATTAATACCCACACATAAACGGACTGGCAGGGAAACAATGAGTGACAGCTGACTGCACACGCAAACAGACATATATAGTGGGATAACTACTGAGTGCAGGCAGCCGCGAAAGTAATTAACAACAGTGATAGGCTGAATAAAACATGTGACCTGGACTAAAGCGGGAACACAAATGAACAGGACACTTCATCAAATCACAACAATACAAACAGGGGAGAAACTCAAACATCATAACATTCCCATAAGGTGGACAGTTACAACATAATTCCAAACATCTGAAAGATATGGACATTTCATTAATTATAAAATGACACAACCCTCCCCAGGACAGCGAAAAAAATAACAAACCCTCCCTATCACGTTTCACTGTTTGTGTTTAGAGAGGGAGACTCGAACAGGCAGTACAATCAGATGATGCTCATTTATTTAGTTCCAGGTATGTTGGGATTCCAAAACAGTGGTATAACATGAGAGGCGCGCTACAAACAGACTCACTAAACCTCGTACTCTCACAGTGGTACGGACACTGTAAATGAAAGTCTGATTAATAATACCTATGCCTACACAACACAAACTAATGTACTTCTCAACACTCTTTGCAACATATACACTGGAAAGTAACAATAAACCTGATATGCTCAGGGGAGCGGCATAAATAAAGTATAACAACAAAACAACACATGACTTACGTGGGGTGTAAACCTCCAATAATGCTCCACGCTCTCCTCCTGGGCAGGGCTGCTTATATAAGGTACTCAGGTCACATAACTAGACACAGCTGTTCATCTTTAGTAATTAGAACCTTCTACTTGATTCTAGCCTTTTCCCAGTCACTACTACATTACCCAGCAGCCCTGGACAGGAAGAGGCGTGGTCGACCCTGAAAGGGGACAGGTTTCAAAATAAAAGTACAAACAAAACCACCATGTAAAAACACTGAAGGAAAAGGGACAAAATAGACAAACTGCAACTAAACATAACCAGGGAAACTAAGGCAGTAAAATTGAGTCCATGCTCAGTCATTACACCAGCCCCCACTGGGCCAGGCGTTACACTCCCTAAAGCTAAGCTTAAAATAACATGACCCTCCCATATTTCCTTCCCTGTCTCATGTTAAATTACGCTCTCTCCCTTAGTACATTAATGAGACTGATAAACAGAAAACAGACTATAGCAAGATCATTGTGTAGATACCATAGAAATGGAATGAGTAGAAACCTCATTGAACTGTTTTGGTTAGTAATTTGATTAGTACACAACAAAATGGTGACTGTTGTTAGTTGTCACGGTGACAACACGCACCAGTGGGGCTGTAGAGTGTGTTGTACTTCTCATTAGCTATCTCAAAGTGATATTTATCTAGCTATCAGGTGAGATTATTTAGATCTTGTTTAGCTCTCAATACTAAGATAAGATCTTAATATAGTTTGTAATATTGCATATATTAAATATATTTTGATGACTTACTAATAGAATTATAATGCAATTATATCCAGCACTCTTCAATTCCTCTTAGACACAAGGCAGGGCACAGTGATCTTCTTCTTTGATTTAATGGCAGATCGCAACCATCTGAAAGGTGCATACACCACCACCTACTGTCAGGCCACAGAGATATGTTAGCGCAGCTGACAATGTTACTGCTGCAAAACTATCTAGTGAGTCTGTCACTTGCTGCAAATTGGTGTAATGCAGAAGTAGGCAGTCAGCTGGAATGGTACACAAAAAAATGGCTGCCGCTTTGACCATTCTGCTACATTGATTTGAATTTGAATGGCATTTCTAATCATTCCATTTCTATGGTAGATACATCTTCTGTGTGCACGCTTCTGCGTGTTTCTGTGTGTGTGATAATATTGTAATGCACTTGTTACCTAGCTGAATTAAGCAATAACCACAACAGAGTTTACCGTTCTCAAATCCATGGATTATGAGTTTATTGTCTGGCCATAGCGCATGCCACATGGAATAAGCATACAGCTTTTGATAAACAAAAAGGAGAGAACAAAGGATAAGCATGAACTTAACCTAGCCCCATTTCACCTCCACCAACAAGGACATCTGATACATCATTGTAACAGCAGGTTGACTGGCATCTTAGCTCCCACACAGAAACAGGTAAGTATTTCTGTAAACATGAGAAATAACCCTGATCTAACTCTAAGCATAACACACACAACAAGGAGGGTTGCTACAGTATGTTTGAGAATAGGTGTGGGAGTAATTGGTGTCTTTTTCAAAAACCTCAATAATCACGTGTCCTTAAATGTTTTGTACTGTATGTTATATTTCTAAACATTAACACAATTACAATATGTCTAGCCTTTATGCACAAAAAACAGAGGCTTAAAAATATAAGCCCACATTGGAAAAAAACATGACTGTATTCTCTATAATAAATTGGATAAGATTTGGGAAGCTGGTCACTGAAAGAGAAACCGGTTCTGTATTCCCTCTTCAGAATTCTACACACTTCACCTTTAAGGTAACTTTCCATATGGACTCTGTTCCTATTTCATTCGGTAAAATTACTTAACATTAGTGTTGGGATTCTATGCAGTGCACCTTTAAGAAAGAATCACATGATACCTAATAGGACAGCTGGCTTTGTGGTTAAGAAGTCCGACTTGGAGTCGGAAAGTGGTTGATTTGATTCCTGACTGCCAAATGTTGTTGTGTCCTTGAGCAAGGCACTTTAATCTAAGTCCCTCCAGGTGGTAGTCTCTGTACATACTGTAAGTCGCTCTGGATAAGAGTGTCTGTTAAATGACAAAAATGTATATCAGTAGGAATTAATTAATTATACGTTAGTAAACATTACATAACTACAGATGTCATCAAACAGCCAAACTTGGCATTTTACCTGTTTAAACAATGCACTCCAGGTGGCAGTATGCACCCTTTACTAGAAGTAGTAAAAGATGAAAATGTATTATTACCTCAATTTTGAGAACCATGCACTCACAGATGCCATTATGGAAACAATATTGGGATGCTCTCTTTATCTGTCACTGTGGCTGTACCTTGTTTTTCAAGAGAAAGACAGAATGTACAGCGTTGAAATCCTCTTGCACCATATTAAACCATGGTAAACAAACGCCTGAAGATTAATCAACTGATAAACTCCCGGTGAAGCCATCATACAACACAAGCCAAGATTTATCAGGCACTTTTTACTAAATAGAACACTATTCCCAATAGGGCTCTGGTCAAAAATAGTATACTATAAATATAGGGCGTAGGGTTCTAGGTTGTGATTTAAACAGGATTTATCCTGGCCTCCCGTCATTCTCTCAGCACCAAGCAACCCAGATTGGAGGCAAAACAAAGAGGTTGGTAATTTCCAGCAGTTCTGAAAAAAAGCAGCGCGGCCAGGCCCAGCAACCCAAGGCGGGTGGCGGAGATAGATAAAGTTGTTATTGGCAAATGTCCTTGTGGCATATATGAGGAGACACGCACACGCATACAGTCTAACTAGCTCACTTACTCACACAAATGCACAGTTGCACATGCACGCACACACGCACAGACACGCCCTAATCCATCTGTTGTCTCTGTGTCGTGCTATTAGTCTCTTAGGCTCCTGCAGGAGTCACTTGTACCATCCCAGCTCCACTACCACACACAAACTCACTCACACACACACACAGTTCTGCTACCATACAGATAACATTGTAACACCCTAAGACCCCAGCTTCTCCCTGCGCTCTACAGCTACTTACGGACCAATTGACTGCAATTATCAGGACTTAGTTGGGCAGTTGTTGTTGGGCTGTTGTTATTGCCCTCTTGTTATTGGTTGTGCAGCACACAAACACACGTCACACACACCCACGCGTCACAACACGCCCAGGAGTTTCATTAACAAACTGACGTGTTAGACATCCGGCCCACTGTCTCTTTACATCTACATTCGACCAATGGATGTAGGAATCCCTATAGGGCTGGTCTGAAGCATGTCAATTTGTTAGCCTTGAGTTTGTACTCTTCTGTGTTTATTTGTACATCAGGAATGAACTGTGACCTCGGATGCACCTCTTCATGGTGTTAAAACAACCAGAAGCATAACCATGCACTCCCCGGTTTTGTTGTATATTATGTCTCCAAACATTGCTTCTAAACATTTCAGTTCGGACAAATGTCATATCACTATCATTCAATAAGGACAAGCAGACAATTTCTTCTTCAACATTTCCTTTTGACCACTTCTAATGGTGCACTACTGTATATACTCTAGGAAAGAGTGTGCCATTTGTTGAGCAGCCACAGAGAATTGGAGCATTATTGGTGCCAAAAGGGCAGCCGCAGACACCTCAGAGTGACCTTTCACCCTGTCTACCACACATGATGGGTGACAGAACAGGTTATGGCCTATTTTTCATTTGTTTTGGAGGCAGTTGCCCGAGCCTCATATAGGTGTACTGTGAGCTGCATTTACAACCAGGCAGAGATGGAGTGCTAAATGGCACCCTTTACCCTCCATGGGTCACTATGGGCTCTGGTCAATGGTAGTGCACTATACGGGAACTAGGGTGCCATTTGGAATGCCTGTTGTTCTCCTGTTCACAGGGACACGAGCGGGGGGGCAGCCAGGTGGGAGAGGCTATGACCCTCTCCATCAAAGAGGGAGATGAGAGTCACCTGTAGTCGCCTTGCCTCAGCCGGCCTTGTATCTGCCACTATGAGAATATGACGGTCTGTCTGGCACTAATATGGAGTCCAATGGGCACAGCAGGGAGAGGTAGGGAAGAAGGGAGGGAGGGAGCAAGAGGGGGTGTTTAGAACGTATCACTGACACACTGTTTGTCATCCAAAGTTTTTTTCTCCTCATTTGTATTCTGAATTCAGCCATAGCTTTTTTTCCCTCTGCAGTCTAGCGTGGCGACTAGGATACATACATATGAGACTGATCTGGATGCTATGGGTAAATAAATAGTAAACTGCAGAGGGAAGTTTTAACAAAACAACAATTTTTTGTGTTGGCCCTGAACAATGTCTGTAGGGAGATATTTTACAGTTCAGTTCAACGTTGTATTTATTCATATGCCATATCTGATTAAACGTCTACTTTAAAGTCTACCAAATTCGGACTGTTTTTAAGATCTGTTATTTTAGATACTTAAAAATAAGCCCAATTTTGTGCTATGGCTATGTTGAAGCACCGTTATAACCATAAGGTACATAGGGAGATGTGGTAATGTCACAAGCTGCACTGAAGCTATACATTGCTCTGCTAAAGCTTTCCGTGGTGCTGTATAGGCTGAGACAGATGCGAGGAGTGAAAAGCAAACATAGTAAAACACTTCACAAAACATAGTAAAACTAAACTGCCACAAGGGGCTAAATAGTAATAATCTTCAAAACACATACACACAGGAAACACATACACCATTCCAGACAACAGACACACAAGGCCTAAACCTACTAAATATCATGGGCAATACTAATGACTAAAGTAGTGCCAGCTGTGCATGACTGATGAGAAGATATTGATCGACAGGTAGATAGTGACATGATAAGCCCAGCAACAACAAAACCAGACATAGAATATGGAACAGGCTCATCTCCCTGATCCTGCAAAGGCACTCAGGGGGGAGGAGGCTGTTACAGGTATATTGCAAAAATACCAAGCTTATTTAGGGCTGTTCTTCTCATATAACAGTGTACGTAAATATGCTACCTTTGTTAACATCAAGATGAGGGACATTGATAAATACCAAAAATATAAAACATTTATAAAGCGTTATTTTTATCAAGTGTAGAGCATTAGAACAGAGGCAACTGACTTAAGGAGAAAAACATTTTATTTCCCATTCAATAGATTCTAAAAGTGGTTATGAATCACACACAGTAAACAAGTTTTAACCCATAGACCGTATATGTACTGGACGTAACATGTGTGACATTACCCATTGGTTTGTGAAGATCTGATTTGAGTCGTTGAGTTTGCTGTTATGAGCGCAGCCATCTTGGTTGCGGATGTGACGATTTTAGACGAGAGGCGTTATCTGACTGTGACGTTAGCTGAGAGTTGGCAACGCTGCTTATGCTCTACATTACGTTACACACTTTCACTCGCACAGTCAGTGTCAATCACATCATAGCCACTCCCTAAAACACCCCCTGCTTTATCGCCAATTTTAAAATCAACGCGACCATAATTAAAAAAATGAACATCATTCTGTATTGCAGAAGACTTAAAACTAGCGATTGAGACCATAAACTCATTATGAAAATGTTTACTGAAGTAATAAATCAATTGAGAAGTGGCTGACTTTCTCAAAAACCTCTACAGAAACTGACCTCTTTGGCAACTACACGTGTCGCCCCCAGCTGGAATTCAGATAAAATATAGGTTTAAGGCACTTTCACATTTGCTTCACTTCATGCCAAAGCGGATGCTAGCCCTGTGGTTAAACCTAAGGCAGTGTTTCTCAATGCAGTGCCGTATATATAGAGAGTTTGGCCAACTCAAAAAAGTATTGCACATAAACAGGAATGCATCCTCTGGTCTAAAGATCTTTCCCAATGCCCCAAGGTCAAACAAAAAGTCTGGCTGATGGATGTTTTTCACCTTGGCAGGTGAGACAAAAAGTTAACTTCAGACACTGCCCCTTGTTTTCCATTGGAGCAATTAATAAGAATGATTGTTTCTTATTTCTGATTGGTTGTTATTTAATTCAGATTTTAACGTTAAATTGCTAGCTGTTTCTAGTAATAACTAATACATTTGTTGTTTGCCTTTCAATTATGTGCTTTTTTAATGCACATCACTTTTGATGATAACAATAGTAACAAGAATGTACTTACTAATAAAACAACAATGTTGATGGGGGGGCGGTAAGGGATCTGGATAATGGATAGGGGGCCCAAAAAAGGTTGCGAACCAGTGTGCTTAGGCGTCACAAAATGCACAGATATAAGCGATTTATTTACATTATCTATTTATTTACATTATCCTCATGGCTAACCAATAGCCTGCCTACAGCTAATTCAACATCTCTGAAAACGCAGCTTTCATAGATAAAGTTAATAATTCGCACGCTGCTAAAATATAGCATACAAAACATTAGCTAAAATGATCTATAGGCTATATGATTATAATCAGAGCATGTGCATGTTTGTCAGAGACTTATTTATGTTAGGTTATTATATGATTAGAATGTTGTTGCGGTTTTAAAATAAATCACAGCAATGATGTTTTAGAGTGTTTCTCCCTTTTCAGGAAAAGTATTGAAAAAGTATTGAAATCTCAATTCTTTACTTGGTATCGGTATCTAAACAATGATTTTGGTATCGTGACAACGTTAATGTGTGCCACAGGAAAAGCCAAATATTCAAAGTACAACAGTGGACATGACAAATTTACTTACATTCATCAAGGCCTGCATTCCCCCATGACAATGCCTTCAGCTAATTAACCAGTAACACTAACAATGAAATCTGTCAGTAAAGCCCCATCCACACCTTGCTGCTAGCAGGGCTTATATACCGATACATGCACATTTATCGTATTATATTGCTGAACATCAGAATGCAATATACTACTCAGGTCACTGCTTATGACTACACTACGCTCCCAGGACACAGACCTCGCCGGTTTTGGACGAGAACTACCGGAACAGGTATTAACCCTTTTTTAGGCTTCTGATTGGCCAAAATGACTTTACGGTTAGGGTTATATCGTCACCTGTTGGTTTGGCATGCTTTTGACAGCACAAGATCGGGCGTTTTTGCGTTTTCATGTGGACAGAGATTTTTTAAAATCGTGCTTGTGTGGATGAGATTAATTTTTTAAACAAATGAAGAAAAACTCTGTTTTCAAAAATACCTGTGTACGTGTGGACGGGGCCTAAGTCTCATGTTCTGGAGTTACACCCCCTACCTAGCAAAATTTTTTACGCATTGAGCAATATTCTCTGACCAATTATTTCTCTTGCAGTCCAAAAGTCATTAAATGAACATGTGTGCGCCCCTCGTCATCTCACAGATCTGTCCTAGAAGTTGCAGAGCTGCTGACAAGGCAGGGTTAGTGGGAATTGGGAGGGGAAGAAAGTTGAAATAAATGAAAAAGTATTATGGACTTGCAACATCATGAGTCCTACTGAAACGTGGCTTAATATTGGTATCTCCATTTATGCTATTGAGCTGGAGATGTGCAACATCTTTAGCATTGATGGAATAGTAGAAGGCTCCGGGTTTGGGGTACACTACTAAAGTGGTAATTACTGAGAGCCTCAATAATGCAAATCTGGAGTATAGGATTGAATTTTTATGAAATGGCAACCAAGATAAAGCACAGTGGTGCAAGGAAACCTAAAGTTACATGTGAATTACACAAAAAATAAAAATACAGGGTGCAGATATTCAGAGTATACAGTATAAGTATATGTAAACTTAGTGCAAATGAGGTCTAAACTAGAGAGTTAGATCAATTGGTACAGTATGCAGAGTGGCACGTTAATAACAATGGAATACTGAAGGTGACACTTGAGTGAAACTGTGCAAATAACATACAATAAATAACTGACTGTTCAGATGAATGTGTGCAAATACACCATGGGGCATAACTAAGGCACTAGGACATAAATGGGTGCGAGTGAGGGAGGAGAGTCAGCATGTACAGTGGTCGGGCAGTAGCTCTGACAGTCCTACTTGTGAGGGAGCTTGTGTTCTCAAGTTTCTGAGAATTTAGTACCTCATTCCAGTCATTAGCAGCTTTTAACTGGAAGGAGTTGCAGCCAAAAGAGGTATGGGCTTTTGGCGTGACTATAGAGAAATATACCTGCTTGAGCCCAGGTTGTGGTTGGGTGGGGCAAAGTTGAAAAGTGAATTTAGGTACAGTTGGGTTATGTGTAGTATAAGAATACTTGTAGATGAGTTGATACCAGTGGGTCAAGTGTCGACTATGTAGTGAGGGCAAGCCTACTAGTACATATAGGTTGCAGTGGTGTGTGTTAAATAGAACATGGGTGAAAAATCAGATGTCGCTTTGGTAAATTACATCTAATTCTCTTAGAGAGAATTAAAGGCAGTTCTGTAGATAACATCACCAAAGTCTAGGATCGGTAGGATGGTCATTTTCACCAGGGTGTTTGGCAGGATGGGTTTTAGGAGGCCATATTGCAGAATAGGAAGCCAATCCCAGATTTCATTTTGGACTGGAGATGGTTAATGTGGGTTTCAATGGAGAGTACAGTCTAACCAGACACCTAGTTATTTGTAGGTGTTCATCAATCCATCCATCCATTCATCTTCATCTGCTAATCCGAGGTCGGGTCCCGGGGGCAGCAGCTCCAGCAGGGGACCCCAAACTTCCTTTTCCCAAGCCACATTAAACAGCTCCGACTAGTCCTGGGTCCTCCCCGAGGCCTCCTCCCAGCTGGACGTGCCTGGAACACCTCCCTAGGGCGGTGCCCAGGGGGCATCCTTACCAGATGCCCAAACCACCTCAACTGGCTCCTTTTGACGCAAAGGAGCAGCGGCTCTACTCCGAGCTCATCACTGGAGCTTCTCACCCTATCTCTAAGGGACACACCAGCCACCCTCCTGAGGAAACACATTTCGGCCGCTTGTACCCTGGATCTCGTTCTTTCGGTCATGACCCAGCCTTCATGACCATAGGTGAGGGTAGGAACGAAAACTGACCGGTAGATCGAGAGCTTTGCCTTCTGGCTCAGACCTTAATGTTTGCTTACTTTGTCAGCTAGCAGGGAGGTAGGTCCAGCTCAGGGCTAGATGGTACTTGCCCTGAAAACAGTGAGGCTAAGAGTAGAAGCTTGATAGCTGTAATATTCTGGTGGATGGTATGCAAAAAGCAATCCAGTAGGGTAGTCCGGTAAGTACTGGGTTAATGGTGTGCTACACAGGCTGGCTAGCCAGAGTTGTGCAAACTATATGCTGACTGGTGCAGGCTAAAAATGATTGATGGTAGCTGCTACACTAACAAGTAACTAACAGGTAGCTGCTAACAGGTAGCTGCTACAAATAGCTGTTTAGCTAGCTAGCTACAGGAGGATCCAGGTATGGCAAAAAAAACAGAATCGAATCACAATATTAAGGTGAGTAACTGGAAAGTATCCATAGTTAGAAAGGTTAAGTAATTAAAAAAGTGGTAAAAATGTAAACTAACAAAGAAAAAATATACATAGACTATATACATGCGACGGGACAAAAACACATCTTGCACGTTACGACATCTTGGACCCCAAGGTCCGACCAGATTTTGTAATGTCACTAAAGTGACATTTCTTGAATGTATTAATTTAGCAGATGCTTGTATCCAGAGCAACTCAGAATAAAGTGCTTGCTTGAAGAAACAACATTAGGCACATCAGGAATTGAACTGGCAACCTGCCGACTACAAGTCTGATTCCCTAACCACTGAGACATCTGACACCCATCAGACACGTATCCTGTTGGAATTGTGTAGGTAGAACTTCAAGAAAGGTAACTTGCAAAAACAAGGACTACATGCAGCAAAATGGCCCAATAACCCTGTGGAATATCCCTGTAATCCTCTGGGATGTCCTCCATTGAACATTCTTGGATGTACTGTAATTCCACCATTTTCATAAACACCCTGCTACCAATTCCCTAGGAGAGAAGATAATATATTGCAACACACATGCTTTCAAAATAGACAGAAAGAAAAACTTGCATGGCAGATTTCTATTCATTATAGCATCAATGGATGAGTTAAATTGTCCATTTCAACTACAGCTCTAAATGAAAGAGGCTTTCTGTAGGGAAATTGCATGCGTTGCTGTACAGTCCTTAATCAGCTAAAATTTTGGGGATGAGAAAGAGATGAAATGTCAAAATTCTTATGATATAAATGTCAAATGTGTGTGTGTGTACTAGTAGTATGTGTAATAGCACATTAGAATTCACACAGACAGGTAAATAATTAGCACAGCTAGCCATCACTAGCATTCACTGTTTAAGACATCTGGACAGGAGCTTTACTCAGGTTGTTATTATATATATATATATTTATATATTTTTTATTTTTTATTTATATATATATAAGCCTATATACATTTTTATGATAATGTCCTTTATGAGCTATAGTTAGAAAGGCATGTTAGGTCAGCCATTTCAATTTTTTTATAAAAATAATAACAATGTACCGTAATAATGTACTCTAAAACATTTTTTAACAAGAAGCCTTGGATGAACAGTGAGGTCTGCTTTTACTGGATGTATGTGACACTGCCTTCAGTTCAAAGGCCTGCAGCTTAACCAGGGCTAACCTACCTGAATGTATTAAGAGAACCAAACGTGACCACACACTACATATTGAGGAAGTTTCACAACAACTCTAAACCCTGATGCATGTAACAGGGTACCCAGGCCATAACAAAATTTAAATCAATCAGCCCTCATAATCAGTTATGCCTCACTCCCGGATGAGCTAAACAATTTCTATGCTTGCTTCGCCTGGGACAACAAGGAACCACCTAACAAATCTGTGCCCCTCACACTCTCTGCCATCGATTTGTGCTCCGCAATGTGCAGGGTGAATGCAGGCAAGGCTGATGACATCCCAGGCCGCATGCTCAGGGCATGTGCTGGACAGCTGGCCGGGGTTTTTACTGATATCTTCAACTTTTAACATGCTTTAAGAGAATAACTATCAATGGTACCAAAGCCTAGATGGCAGGAAAAGCAAGCTGGGGAACAGCTTTGTCTCAGTGGCTGTTACCTTGCTGAACTCATACTCTCAGCAATATCATCCCCTCCTCCCGCTTATCACCACTCATTGACTGTCCACTTCAGGGCCTCATTGACTCAATGTGCAGCCAGAGATGCCGAGAACCAAGGTCACAGATACAGTAGATCAATAAGAGAACAGAGGCAAGAGCGTTAGCTTTGGCCTTGCAAAGATCCTCTGTTACATGGAGTAGAGCAGTTCAGTCAAGTTGCCCATCTTGAAACCTGACTGGTTAGGGTCAAGGAGATCATTCTGATAACTGGAGAGTCGGTTGGAGACTGAATGTTCAACTGTCTTGGAAAGAAAAACAGGAGGGATACCGGCATGCAGTTTTGACATCAGAGGGGTGGAGTGTTGATGTCTTTACGAGGGGAGCAACTCTTATAATCTTGCAGTCTGTAGGGACACATCCACCTCTAGAGTTGATGAGAGAGCTGAGGAATGAGATGAGGTCTCCAGAGATGTTCTGCCGAAGAGAGGAGGTCACGGAGTTAAGCGAGCATGTTGTTGGGTGGCTGGATCTCATTAGCTGCAGGATGTCATCTGGTGAGAGCAGGGAGAAATCGGTAAGTGCATGGTCAAGATTGGAGAGAGAGCGACCAGTAGACACACAAGCAGGGCTGCTGACAGGAATCTTTGGGCCCGGGACAAACTCCACATTTTGGGCTCCCCACTAAAAAAAATTACTGTGCAAAAACAAAATTTGGGGCCCCCCTCAGGACTGGGCCCGGGACAACATACCCGGTTGTCCCCCCCTGTCAGCTGCCCTGCACACAAGGCTTGGTGAAGGAATTAGACATATCATCAGCCATCTTAAAATGGTTGACCAAGTCATCAACAGAGAGGAAATATGATGGGGGAGGAAGTAAAGGGTTAAGGGAATAGGAGAAAGTGGAAAAGGTTTTCCTGGGGTTGGAGGATGAAGCTTGGAATTTAGAGGGGTAGAAAGTGTCTAGCAACAGACAGGGAGAAACAACTTTTTACTTTCATCAAGTTACGCTAAGCGGCTCAACTGGTTTGTGTATGTAGAAAGACAAGGTTTATTGTAGGACTTTTTATTGTACAACTGTATTATTGTAATGTCACTATATATAAGTATATTGTAAACATTAGAATTGTGTATGTAACAGGCACTTTTCAGAGCATACTGTGGGCTAATAGATCGGTAAACATGATTATCCACACATAATGTAGGTAAAGAATGATTGAGATACATGTTTACAGAAAACATGAATGTACTGTAAATTTACTTTGTGACATTACTTAACTGTAATCATCAAAAAGCAGCGAAAGTGCTACTCTATTTCTGACACACACACATATGCATATAAACACACACCCAAGCAATTCATCGTTCCATTCTAGTTGGAGTGGGCAGACAGAAGGGTGTCATCACTTACGTAGGCAGCCATAGGCATCCACTGAGCCAGTGAAGAGAGAATAATTAAATCATGTTTATCTGTGGCTAGCCAAGGGGATATCTGGTCTGAGCCTTGACAACATGCCCATGTCACCAGTCTTACAGGGGACATATCACTCAGGCTTTTAAATGTAAAAGGTAGGGTTAGAGGGTATGACATGTAGACTCCAAGAAACACACACACTGTGGATTAACACAGCACATCCTACTCATTGACTCTTGACAATGGAGTACCTCAGGGGTGTGTCCTCAGCCCTCTGCTTTACTCTCGGTTTACCCACAACACCAACAACATTATCAAGTTAAAATTTAGGCCCAATAAACAATAATGATGAGTCAGCAAACAGGGAGGATGTAGACACACTGGCATTGTAGTGTCAGAAGGAAACAAACCTTTAATGTCAGCAAAAAGCATCTGATTGTTGACTATGAAGCAGAGGAAGGAATATGCCCTAATTTACATCCACAGAGTTAGAGCAGAAAGACTCAGCAGTTTTAAGTTCTTCAGAGTTTACATTGCATTGTGTCATGTCATTGACTGTTACAACCATTAATGTTATCAAGATGGCTCTATTCTCTAAGTAGCCAAAAACATTTGGCAAGCCACTCTGGTGTTCCACTCTACTATAGAATATGTCCGCTGCACCATCATATGATTCCTGACTGGCTGCATCACTGGCTGTCATGGGAACTGCTCCATACATGACTGCAAAGTGGTGTTCTGCAATTTTGGCCTTTGGTTTTTAAGGGTACCCCAATTGAACCTGTTGTGGAAATTACCATTAGAAACTAATTTAAAAACACATAGCTAATAGATGTTCACCTCCCCAGGATATGACATTGTCTGCACATCAAAAAACCAGAGAAATAAAGACCTATGTAACCTATACCTTATGTTCACATTTTTCACCACAACCAAAATGGGTTCCACAAACATTTTGTACAGTAGTGTAGTCGTAAATAAAAGGTGTGTAAACTATCAACTCCTCGTGGCAATCATGTTAAAACTAAAAATCATCAATATCAACCCAAATATAAAAAAAAATTAACTATAATGTCATTGCTTATAATTCAGATATATTAATAGGGCCTAGTATCCCTTTTCTACAAATTACACAAAATCAGCTGATACAGATGCATTTTAGTTAATTAATCCCAAAAGTGTTATTTTGACTGGACAACAATTTCACCAAAAATACAATTTGAAAATCTTCATATTGAAATGTGTCATAATTTTATGTTTATCTCATGAGCTGCAATGCAAATATACCGTATACAGTATATCAACATGCTGACGTGCACCAGTGTGGATACAGTAAGGTATGTGATATTAAACAATTAATGCATGTACATAACTATCAAATGAAATCAATACTAACCAATAACAACAAAAAGGTTCATGTTTTTTGTAATCCTAAATTAGCACACTTGATTCAATAATCAGATGATCTACAGTACAGAATCAATATTGCACTGCTCTTCAATGGCTTAGAAAATGATTTGAAACCATATATTCTGAATAAAATACACAATTTGCACAACCAAAGAACTAAAGTCTCTCCTATCTTGGTCTTCCTGTATGCCAGCCTGCCTCAGTACAAATTGTTTTTTTTATCTGTGTTCATCTCATTATTCTCAGTAAAGCAAAGATTTAAAGGATAATTGTATGGGTATCAGTGAGGGGTTAATATGTGTCTTTAACTGCACTTCTTTCATTGTCTTATTCAATAAAATATATTAGCTACTTTAATAGTTAGGCTAAATATTTGATCTACATTTAGTCATTCAGTTACTTTGCAGTACAGTACACAACCAGAGCTCTTATAAAGATTAAATTAGAGTATGCTAACTAGCTACTGACTGACTGTAGAGCTACAGTAGTTAGACACCTGCCTGAAATATCAGCAATAATTATTTACCGTTTTGACCACTCATTTTCCAAGAGTCTGTTTTGTTTTGGATGAATCTTTCTATTTCTAAAACAGTCACAGGATATATTATCTAATATAGACATTATTCAAGTCTGCTGTGTATCTGCTGCCAGATTTACTCAGGAGATGAGCGCTACTGAACAGAATAGTAAATAAATGTGATGTTGCTACTCAAGGCACATTCAGTATATGCACATTAAACATTTGTGATTCCTATATGTTGTTGGCAAATAAGTTGGTGCGATTCGAATTTAGATAAAGACCATGGTATTAATGTTTTCAGCATTGAAAAATGCTGGGAACTAAATATTATTTGATAAACGATAACTAACTAAATTATAAGGTGAGTAAATGCTATTTCACAAGTAAAAAGGTGGGTAAACAGTGTTTACCTGTGCTTACCCTCCACTACACCCGTGATTTTATATGTTTTTATTATGTGCCAATATGGGCACCATGTAATCAAAACAACTTAGTTCCAAACTTCTCATTTCATAACTGAGTTATGATAGTAAATCAATCAAATGTTTTATTTCACCTTTATTCAACCAGGTTAGTCAATTGAGAACAACTTTACATTTGTAATAGCGACCTGGCCAAGACAAGGCGCACGGTGCAAGGTGACATAAAGTTACACACAAAGTACAAACATTCAAGAATTCCGTTACATTCATGTATTTTGTAGGCCTTTTTTAAGTAGTCAATATAATCACAAACTGCTTATACAGATACCCAGCCTTAAATCCTAATGAGCAAGAAACAGCAAAGTTGACGCACAGCGGATAGGAAATAAATTCGTTTGAAACTTATAGAGGAGCCAAGCTTTGAGAGGTGCCCAATCCTCTTCTGGTGGCCTGGCTGTGACAGGTGAAGTTTAACTCCCTAAAGTTGCTGTGTCCAAAACTTCTAAAACCCTTTGTGTTGATGACAGTTTGCTGATGTGCATAATTTAGATATTGCAATTAACGGAGCCTGAGAATTGTGGTGTTAAATCTATGTGTATTCTGGTATAGTTACACCCAGTGAATAGAGAATTCTTAGAATTGTTTTATCCACGATAAACACAACCTACTGACGAAAACATGAAAAAACAAATGTGATCAAATATTGGTCTAGGCTAGAGAAATCGTTTTTTATTGTTTTGTGAAATCTCCTGTTCCATCACTATGTTAATATAGAGTAGTTATTATAAATGCCTTTTGAAATACAATTGCATAGAAGCATGCATTACAAGCCAAATGTTGTTTTATTATTACTGATGTTTTGTCTACCTATAGTGTTTAAAAAAATACCAATTCAAATGAAAAATATAAAGTAAATGATAACATAGTACATGGCACAAATGATCGCTAAAATACTATAGTTCATTGTCTCATTAGTCAGCATTCGTAGCGGTAATGTTCTCTGTGTTCCTCTGAATATGCTTTCTGTGTGTGTGTGTTTGTAAATTAGTGTTTGCTTCTGTGTGTGTTCACATTGCAGTCTCATTTTTTAACACACGTTGTCCTAAGTTTGCCTGGAGCTAAAAGATATATACCCGCATTGTGCGGGTAACCTTTAAATAATGTAATCTATGATATGTTTCAACAGTATCATAATACCCAATCCTCAGTTTAAACATTCCTCATTTGCGTACACTCTCTTGCTGTTCCCCTTTTACATTGGTTTATGAAAACAATATTGAAAAACATCTGAACATTTTGAACAATACAATCTTCACAAGCACAGCCAGAAGATGTCTGTCTACCCTCGAAGCATGTCTCCTATGTACTGTAGGTATCATCCTAGGTTCCAGGGTGATATTCTAGCCACTGTGTTTTAACATCTTATTGTTTGCTCTTTGGGGTTCTAGGCTGTATACCTGTGTAAGCACTTTGTAACAACTGCTGAGCTAAAAAGGGCTTTATAAAAAGAAATTGGATTGATTGGTCGATGCTGGCCAGAACAGCAGGGTTGGGTATTCGAGTCTATTACCAAGACAATCCAATGACATTTAAGCTGATTGTTATGAGTCTCTCACACTCTTTCATGGAATCCTAGTCCCTACAAAGCACACTACCTTTGACCAGGGTTATAAGGGAATTAGGGTACCATTGAGGAAAACACCTGGGGCTCTGAGAAATCCAGTGAATTAAACTTGCATGTTTATGGCTTTGAATAGATTGGGTTGCTGTGTATGATTGGTCACAGTGGTCAAGAGAAAGCATCCCCTGATATTTATAAGCTAATACATTCCCCCATTCCAACCCACTCCAGGCTTAATGTATCTTTTGGGAGGAGGATAATATATCCTGAATGCTGGTAAGTATTGTATTGGGCATTTAGGGTCTTCTAATGACAACGAAGTAGAAGTAAATTGTTAATTTGGAGGATTCTTAAAGATTCTCATTACAGGTGTAGCTGTTCTACTGCAAGATCTACAGCCTTTGGACAGACACCTTGGGTACAAACACACATACACCTTACTGTACTGCTATTATAGTATATAATGGATGAATTAGACTATATGTTGCACTAGGGGAGAAAGGCTAGGTTAGGCTGTTTTACATCAATACTTATATACTGGGTCCACTGGGTTGTGAGCTGTGCAACATTTTACTTTAGATTAAAGGCCGTCAACAGTGTTAGTTCTCTCATAAAAGACTAATGATCCATGCAGCTACCGGAGATAATTACAACAGCTATAAAGATAGCATCAGTCAGAGTGTGTGTGTGTGTATGTGTGCATGTGTAACCATTCATTACAACCTGAAACGGTACGTTTAGGAGGCTATTTACTGGATGGGAAGCATAGAGCTTCACTGTAATACGGAGGGAGTGATTACAGTGTTTATATTGTGGGAAAAGCAGAATATAAAATGGAAGACTTTATGTCCATTACCAAGGCTTCTGATTTGGCTCTTGTTGTCACTATACTCTTCCAGGAAAAGCTGCAGGATAATTGTAGTCAAGTTCTTGTATTCAATAGATCTTTGATTGGATCGACTCAGGGAATGAAGGTGGCCATGGATTGTAAACGATGGTACATAATTTCTGTGGAACCTGGGTCTGTTCACAGTGAACTTGTGTTATTATTGGGAATCTTTGTAATCATAGCATATGTAACCGTAGTGAGTAACTCCGGTAAAATCTGATGGACTCTAATGGTAGTTGTATTCCAACACAAAGCACCACCACTACTAGAAACAATTAACTGAACAGAAAAATCTATCGCTACTTAATTTACACATGCCATCCATCCTGCAGTCATTTTAATTGCAATAGCCTAATAGAAGGCAAGTCGCTGTAAAATTATTGAATTTTAAGTTGTAAGATGTATTATCGGTTAATTGCAGGACAGAAATCATTGAGTGATCTTTTTCCAGAAAGCACCCTATTTATACATACTGTATAATTCAAAGCATTCTCTTGGCAATACGTGGGTATGTACATAATGGAAACTTTGCTGCATTACATAGGCAGACTTACGATATGGCCAATCAATATGTGATTTCTTTTATGTATTGAATCGCTGTTCAAACCGGAACATTACCAAGAATAGACCAATCGGTTACAATTTAAAGTACTTGGGGCACGTTTAGTTCAGGGATAACATGATGTGTTAGTGAGGTTAAGATTAGGGTAAGGTTAAGTTAAACATATTTTTTTTTACGTTTTGTAAACGTATGAGGCTTACGTTTTCCTGCCTCCGGATATATAAACATGTGTACAAATGTTCTGTTTTTAATGATTGCGTACTTATTGCCATGAGAACAGCCTTTATAAATGCCTCTGACCCCCTCTTTCTCCTCTCGATATTCACCATCACATTTTCTCTCCCCTCTCTATTCCTTACCTCCCTCCAACTCATTCTCATTGAGAGGATACTCACATAGTGAGGTCAAGAGGACGACTGAATGGGTCCGAGGCGGATAACACAGAGGCCTGTGTGTCTGTGTGTGTGAATGGGTCTGAGGCTGGCAGATTCTGGTGCAGGACAAACAGACGTCCAGACATCCAGACACCCTGTTCCTGATAACAGTAGGACTGATGAGGAGCTTCGGCAGCAATAACTGCTCAACGGCTTCCCGAATAGTCCCCTAATCTCTATATGGTGGCCTTATATCCACCAAAGCCCTGGTTTAAAAGCAGTGCACTTCATAGGTAATAGTGTGCCATTGGAAATCCTCTCTTTCACATCCAGACTGCCCCAGCCCATACAAAGAGTCTCAGAACTAAGTCCAAAATGGCACCCTATTCCATTATACTCCCCTATTTTTAACCAGCAGTGTCTTTAAGGGATAGGGTGTGCTTAGGGATTTACCCAGAGGGCCATGGACATCGGCAATGAGATCTCCATGAGTCGGTTAAACTGAGCCGGCTGAGGGAGAAAGAGCAGTGTCTCAGTATTATGTCAGTGTCAGAGGCTGAATGCTGATTCATAAGGTGTTGCCACAAATCCCTCTGGATTATACCCCTCCCCCCTTTCCAGTGCTTTCTTTTTGCCTCCCAACTACCCTTCACTCCGGGACACCACAGAATCTACTTTTCTGCAGGCCAACGAAGCACCTTGGAAACGTAATAACCACAATCGCTATTATGATAGACAACAATTTATTTTTGCGTTTGAGTCGGGGAGATTAGGAGAAGGTCAATGTGTTTGAAAGGACATGCTTTGTATTGCAATGCTGTGCCACATGATGTGTGTAAAGTTGACTCTGGCAACTAATTAAGTGTTAGGCTAACCTGATGCATAAACCCTGGCCAAACGAAGATGTCTGCATAGTACCTAGTGCCATTATAGATGCAGATCATGTGTGTTGTCTGCTTCCTGGTGGGATCAATCACTCTCTACAACAACAAGCCAATTACACAGAGTCCTGCAGTAACATTCATTATAGGCAGCCATGTTTACTATTCATTAAATCACTAAGAACCGAATAAAATGAGAGATTACCACTATTGATAAAACATTTAATATGTTACTTTGTTTTATATAATTGTGTCTAAGGCTGTTGCTTATTTTGTAGAAATTCACTGAGTTCTCGTACTGCTATTTCACTCAGGGCACAAACTGGATTTTCATGGATCTTGGGATTACTGATGGCAGAGCCTGCAACACCAATATTTAAATGACAAGAATAGCCAGTTACCAATACTTATAATATTTCTTGTTACTGTAGTATTGATTAGCAGTGTTAAACCGTTTGTAGAAGAGCTAATGGAACCCCTCAAAAAGCCTGGAATAATCAGAATTTGATGACAGACAGCATTGCAAAAGACCTGCAGAAGGTTTCCTACTCTTTCACATTGTTTGAAAATACTTAGTAACCAGCATCGTATTACCTGCAAAGTGCACCTATGTTCAATGTATGCCCTATGGCCCCTGGTTAAAAGTAGTGCACTCTGAAGTAAAAAGAGTGCCATTTGGAAAGCATAAATATGAGGTGTAGCTCAGCACTACACTGTGTTTGTCAGTCCCAGGCATCTGCCTCCTTGAACTCAGCACTGTGGCAACATCCTCGTCAGCTATTCCTGAGCCACCGACTCCCGATGTGTCCCCAATGGAAACTTATTCTACTGCAGTCAACGACTTTTTGTAAGAGCCCTCCCAACCTCCCTCCTCTTCATTGGGCCAGGTCTAATGTATTGTTTTTAAAAATACATTTCTTCTAAAGGAAAAGGGGAAAGTATAGCCCCTCCCAATGCCCCCCAATGCACTAGAGAATGCAGTTCAAGACTTCCCATCTGTCCTATTAAAACATGCATAAATTTAACCATGTTCTGCATTCATAAAGGGAACACCCAGTCCCTAGTTAGCATTGACTTAATTGCTTAAAAGGTAAGTCCGCAGGATCATTTCCTTCAAATGAATTTCAGATTTTATTACAGCATTATTTCCCCCTTGGGATCTAAGGACTGCTGGGGAGGTTCCTTGTGTGTTTTCAGTTCATTGATTTTATCAGTGATGTCCAATCTTCACAGCTCTGATTCCAGAATATGATGCTGTCAAACCAATTTCCTTCAAATACTTAGGAGGAACAGGAAGTAAGCTGACGAGAATTAGATCTTGTTTGATGACATGCGTTATACAAGCACATGCACTATTTAGTCTTGGGTTAAGGATTCTATGGTTGCTTTGAGGTTTGTACATATTTTTGATTATAATTCTAGAATACTAGAAATCCTATATTGTTTTGTGATTACCCAGAGGTCCTTTTGGATTCCAGCAGAAGGACAGAATTTTAACTCTAAATGTCATGCTCTTTACACAAAAAACATGTTTTCCTTTTAAAGTGAAGAACAAAGTATTAGAATTTACCCTCTTAAACCATTACTCACGCCCATTGCCTTAAACACTTTGCTTGCTAGTTTACAATGTATTTCCATTATCAGTCCGAAAAATAAAAGAGAAATCATACGTCCAAGTTCTGAGTACAGTAGCACAAGTTCAGAGTTATTTATTAATGAGAGTAATCTAAAATAAGTCTTTTAAAATTGTTCCCTTTGCAACTTCACAAGATATGGTGAATGTTATTACGGAGATGCGGTCATAAAGTGTTTCATAACGACAGTGTACAATCCATAGAGACTGAGCATGGCCAATACTTCAGGATGACTTCATCATCCAGTGAAAATGTTCCCTCAGCTTTCATGCAGCAGCCACACACACCTTTGAAACGATTCATAAATTAATGTGCATAAAATGTATTTTTAACAAGCATCTAATTGCTTGTATTATGTCTCTTAAACACGCACACACAATAATTCAACATGGAACCAGAAGGGCTAGGTAATTAATATTATGATAGCTAAACCTAGGATTAGCATGCTGTAAATCAGGCTTAAACTCAGTTAAGTCCTGGCCTAATAAAGATACCAGTCAGACAGGATCTATTCAGTTGAGCCTGTTCAGCAACTGATAAAACACACACATAGGCATATAGTACATGCAGGCTGGTTAACAGAAGACAGCTGTACTGGAATGATTCAAACAAAACAGAAACCATTCCATTCATAAGATTACAGCCATTACATTACACGAGCCAGTCTTCTGTCCATCTTCTTCCTGCCTCCACGTTTTCTTACCCAGGTATCCGTTGTAATCTACATCCTCATGGGTAACCTACAGGTAAACAGGTGATATTGGTCATGTTATAATTGTAGCCATAAACATCCTGACTCACACTATATTTGTATTGCACTATGGACTTTTAGGGCTCTGGTCAACAGAACAGTAGTGCACTACAGAGAATAAAGTGACATTTGAGAAACACACCTTACCCTCGATACTGCCTCTACGAGATTCTTCAACTGATGGATAGCCAGCGTTTGAGGCTCATTTAATAAAAGTGAAGGTGTGTGTATGGTGCACTAAACATTGAACAGTACAGTACATTCTATGTTTTCTTGTTTTGGGGCAGTTCGTGTCGGTTTACTGAAAAATACAGGTGTTTCTGCAAATCCTTCAAAACAGCTGAGTATCACATTAGTGTGATTAATATGAGACTCCATATTCAGTGAATACTGTGGTTGCAGTGGTTTGTTAATGATTTATGTAATATTTTGAGCTGTTACATTTGTTATACAGCAAATTATTTAATAGATACTGTAATATCTGTGAGAAGTCATAGAAAGAACAAGCCATTTACTGAGTCTGATAACAGTGGTAGGTATTTTGATCATTATAATACTGTAGTTATTGTACATCAACAGCAGATAGCCCACAGTGTACCATTTCAAGGCTGGCCATATATGAGCACAGAGCAGCTATTGAATCGGCACCCGTTATGTAACACGCAGTATGAAAAAGATAATGACTCGCTCCTGTCACCTGAAGTGTTTTCACAATGGTTGCGTCACCAATCACTCACTGATCCCAGTATAGTGCACTTCATAAGTAGTGCACTTCATAGGAGATAGGGTGCCATTTGACCACTGAGGACGATCAGAGCCTGTCTCCCTGAGTACCTCTTAGCATCAAACAAGGACACACAGCAAAATGTCTGCATACTATAATAATCAGGCACAAATAGTCCTAAATTCCAATGAACCTGTTAGCAATTAAAACTGCAGTGAGTGAGATATGGTATAGAACACACCATAAAGGTACAGACAGCAAAGTGTCTAACTTTTAGATTGAACCTAATATAACAAATATAATTAGCAGTTAGCATTTACACGTGATACAATTAGAGTATGACGGTCTGACTGACAGACAGAATGATGGATGGATGGACAGAGGAATGCAGTGATTGATAGATTCATGTTGTTATAAGGTGTGTGGCAGATACTAAACATTTAAAAACTAGAACATCTTACTCTGTAACTTTTTAATGGATAAAGGGATATTATTAGATGGTTCTGTCGCCATGTGGTAGATAGTGTTTACATCTCGCTACAGTGATAGAGGAGCATATCATGCCCTCTGACAGCTATGAAATAAAGTCACCCCGGAATCTGCTGCCAGCAAGCATTTATCTTTAAAGCCTTGCATTTTGATGCCATGAACATTTTAAAATGATGACAAGCCTTCTCGTTTTTATCTTTAACAAAATATAATTTCATGCTGGATTAGCTGCATTGACCAGCCAGAGAATACTGTAATGTATCTCTTTCCACCCTGTGGGCTGGCAGATCTTCATCAGGTTAACACACTTCTTACAGACACATCACTGGTTGTGTGTGTGTGTGTGTGTGTTCATGCAAAACATCTGACTGTTATATCATCATGGCCTCCTAATCGTAAGAATACATGTATATCCATGCTGGACAAGCAGTGTAATAAGAATTGGCCAGTTCCCAATAAGGTTTGAGGAACCGTGTGAGGGCCCTTCACCATCCTGCACCTGTTAAAGGAGGTGCAGAGTTCTTGACAAGGCAGGGTCAGGGAACATTGGATATTATCAATTGGGTGGGCTGATGAAGGGGGTGGATGAAAAAAAGAAAGCTATTAACCTTTATTTAAACAGGGAAAAAAGACCAGTCTCTTTTACACTTTTGCCCTATGATACAACAATATAAAAATACCAACCAACAAATATAAGAAAGTAAAACATACAATAAATCTCAATAAAACTTTTAAATAAAACTAATGCATAATACAAAAAAAGACTTTAAAAGAAACATTCACAATTAACGGTAAAGAAGTAGTTTAAGGGACTGTTCATTTTTTATTTAAGGGGCTACCGGAGGAGTTTTGGGATCTTTAGTCAAAATAGATCTGACCCTCCCTTCACTAGCAATACATTTTTCTATGACCCTCCAAAATAATTGGGAAAAGAGGCATAACCCTACCCAACTATTTATTGATGCCTTCTTTACTGGTTTCAGGAATCAATTCTGACTCGGACTCCTTTTGGTGTGAGAAGACCAGTTAAACCGGCTGGGCAGGTTAACGAGACGCGCATTTTCAGAGCTAAGCTGACAAGGAAACACTTCACCTCACACAACAACGTAGGCCTGTAATTGTTGTGTACATAAACATAGACATATACATCTCTCACACAGTGGCATATGTAGGCTAGTAGGTGAGTTTTATTACTGCCCCAGCAGTGCCTACTTTTCCAAAGTGAGGGAGACAAAATATGTATGTTGTCCAATGCCATTGAGCAGCTTTTACCATTCTCTCCATCAATATCATCAAACATACGTAATTAAATGAAGAAAACATAAATATATGCCTTTGGGTAAACGCATTTATTGTCATGCCTTGATATGCTGGGAAAATATTAATATCTTCTAAAACAAATAGAAATGACTGTTACATGACTTTTGAATTAAATGTGAGTTATTTTCTCAAGATGTGTTTTTAACTGTTTTTTAAATATATTTATAGGCCTATTATTTATTATTATTTAGATTATATTTTGTTTCATTTTTTGCTATGGTTTTTATATTGCTATATCACAGAGCACCAGTGTAATAGTCACTGCTCTTCACCTAACCAGAATTCCCTACAGAAATAGAATTGTATTAGGCTTTAAATTTATATTTTTAAGATGTTATTGGTAGGCTAGTTCAAACTAATCAGGAATAAAGTATTTTCCTCCAAATTATTTGAAGAGTAGCAATAATTAGCCCTTCAGCCCATCTGCACATCTGTGAGCAAGATTTGACAAAGAAATGTTTTGTGTGATGAATGATAAATATATTTCATATAGCCATCAGAGTATGTGAGCGGAGTGGGGACAAGGATTGGAGCGGACCCCGTTTGACTAGTGCAGAGCAATATTTGAGCATATATAACGGCCCAGAAGTCTCTCGTCAAGTACCGTTCCAGTAGCGCCCACTTCACGCGGTTAAGGCATGCCCAGTCTAATGAGCCTATACATGTGTAGGTTATTTGCCTGGCCAGTGCATTGTTAATCTGTCATCATAGAGTTCGCTAAATACTTAAATACATAAACTGACATACAGGTGCAAAATCAAGATTGCTCATTGTTCACAATAGGCCTAACTGTGATCGTGGGTGTAGGGGATGGTGCCGAGACTGAGAGCTACATGGAAAAAAATTAACCAAACAAGACACCTTGAAATTTTGCTGTCATTATGAATACAACATTTGGGTGACCCCACCCTAGACTAAAAAACTTGGGTGACTCTCCCCTCAACAAAGAATAAAAAGATATGACCCTTCCCTATTTTCCTCCGGTGTACCATTCAATAAATACCGAATGATCCCTAACAGACATTTAAATTGGCAAACAGGCATTAAAACCTCTAGGTTAAAGCTACATTGTGTATTTTTTTAGTTGATTCTTAGCCAAAACCTCTTTGTTCTTTCAAAAATATGTGCTCATTCCTGTGTAATTACTTCCATCAACTAATCAAAGTATTTTCGTAAGTGTAGAATCTTCCATCCACAATACATATAATGGTGCCGCTAGAATTGCGGCAGCCATGTTACACCTTCATCTTTAAAATACATTACCAAAGAGGGGCATACCTGGAATTTCAAGCTCTGCCTTTTGCGATAATCCACTAGTGTCACCATGACAAACGCAAAGGGGAGAGTACTCATGACTGCTGGCAAATTTCAAAGTCTGTTGAAGATGTAAGATCCTGCCTATTCTCGAGGACATGTAATGGCAGCACTGGCCCAAGCTGTACAGTAGGCAAGAACGTTCGCCTGGCAACAGGAACTTGGATTTTCAGTTTCAAAATAATAGTGCTCGTGGTTGAATTGTTAATTCATTGCATAGGTACTGTCCATGTTCATGTTTTGCTAAACTTAGTATTATGTTGGAATAAACCAGACTCTAGTGAAAGTTTTTCAAATATAATCGTGTTTTCATATGAGACACTGACATTTTATACAATCAAATTGTGTGTACAACATATTTGTTACTTTTATTAATAAAACATGTTAAATTATTATTTTTTGCTATCACATGCTCTTATTGTTTCTTTACACACAATACAATTGCATTTGGTTACAATTCACGGGCTGTGTAGTGAATTAACAATCATTAGTGCAATGAATTAAAACGAGTGCTATTTTTTTGAAAGAAAAAACTAATATCCAAGTTTGCGTTGCTCGGATAATAATGCGAGGGGCTAGAACAGTATTCAGTTGCTTGTCATATACAATTTCACCACTAGATAGGAGCAATTCTAACACAATGCAGCTTTAAGTTTACTCTGTATGAGAGGAAATGAGAAAAATTAGTTTAGTTTTTTTGTTTGTATTGGAAATGAGGCAATTCTTGTTATTTTAAAATAAAGTTACTTATCTCGATAAAAATCTTGAATTTGAAGTTGACCTTTGACCCTTATTCGGAAGTTACTGTACTCTGTCTTTGCATTGTCTACGAAATAATAAGAGGTCATGCCTATACAAAAGACATTCAATTCTATTTGATCGCTCACTTGCTGATCACTATATCAATCAGTATATGCTAATTATGAATACATCTACAACACATCTAGAGATCATGACACAAATAGGCTTAATACATGAACATTAATACAATGTAATTAAGAATTAATTAAAGTGTATTTGAAGTTCACAAGTGTGCATTACTAACTCACACATCATTAGGACCTATTTCATAAACCCATTGTTGGATTTTATTGAAAAATAAACTATTTCCTATTCCTTTAACTATTTTGCTATTCCTTAAATTGCAAGTTGCAACAGATTTTGCGATGCTAATAATAGGTAACAATGCCCTGGACTAAATATACAGTGCTTTGCGAAAGTATTCGGCCCCCTTGAACATTTCAACCTTTTGCCACATTTCAGGCTTCAAACATATAGATATAAAACTGTATTTTTTGTGAAGAAGCAACAACAAGTGGGACACAATCATGAAGTGGATTGAAATTTATTGGATATTTCAAACTTTTTTAACAAATAAAAAACTGACAAATTGGGCGAGCAAAATTATTCAGCCCCTTTACTTTCAGTGCAGCAAACTCTCTCCAGATGTTCAGTGAGGAACTCTGAATGATTCAATGTTGACCAAAATGACTAATGATGATAAATAAAATCCACCTGTGTGTAATCAAGTCTCCGTATTAATGCACCTGCTCTGTGATAGTCTCAGAGGTCCGTTGAAAGCACAGAGAGCATCATGAAGAACAAGGAACACACCAGGCACGTCCAAGATACTGTTGTGGAGAAGTTTAAAGCCGGATTTGGATACAGAAAGATTTCCCAAGCTTTAAACATCCCAAGGAGCACTGTGCAAGTGATAATATTGAAATAGAAGGAGTATCAGACCACTGCAAATCTAACAAGACCCGGCCGTCCCTCTAAACTTTCAGCTCATACAAGGAGAAGATCAGAGATGCAGCCAAGAGCCCCATGATCACTCTGGATGAACTGCAGAGATCTACAGCTGAGGTGGGTGAGTCTGTCCTTAGGACAACAATCAGTCGTATACTGCACAAATCTGGCCTTTATGGAAGAGCGGCAAAAAGAAAGCCATTTCTGAAAGATATCCATAAAAAGTGTTGTTTAAAGTTTGCCACAAGCCACCTGGAAACACACCAAACATGTGGAAGAAGGTGCTCTGGTCAGATGAAACCAAAATCAAACTTTTTGGCAACAATGCAAAATGTTATGTTTGGCGTAAAAGCAACACAGCTCATCACCCTGAACACACCATCCCCACTGTCAAACATGGTGGTGGCAGCATCATGGTTTGGGCCTGTTTCTCTTCAGCAGGGACAGGAAAGATGGATAAAATTGATGGGAAGATGGATGGAGGCAAATACAGGACCATTCTGGAAGAAAACCTGATGGAGTCTGCAAAAGACCTGAGACTGGGACGGAGATGTGTCTTTCAACAAGACAATGATCCAAAACATAAAGCAAAATCTACAATGGAATGGTTCACAAATAAACATATCCAGGTGTTAGAATGGCCAAGTCAAAGTCCAGACCTGAATCCAATCGAGAATCTGTGGAAAGAACTGAAAACTGCTGTTCACCAAGGCTCTCCATCCAACCTCACTGAGCTCGAGCTGTTTTGCAAGGAGGAATGGGTAAGAATTTCAGTCTTTCGATGTGCAAAACTTATAGAGACATACCCCAAGCAACTTACAGCTATAATCGCAGCAAAAGGTGGCGCTACAAAGTATTATCTTTGCACGGCCAATTTTTCAGTTTTTTATTTGTTAAAAAGGTTTTAAATATCCAATAAATTTTGTTCCACTTGCATGATGATTGTGTCCCACTTGTTGTTGATTCTTCACAAAAAATTACAGTTTCATATCTTTATGTTTGAAGCCTGAAATGTGGCAAAAGGTCGAAAAGTTCAAGGGGGCCAAATACTTTCGCAAGGCACTATAAGTAGGCCTAAATGTGTTTAGCCCAAACCTTGAAAAACAGCCACATGTACAGGGGATAAAAGATGTTGATGATGCTGTAAGTTTTCTAATAGTGAGAATTCACACTGTATAAATTGACTTAGAAAGTAAAATGCATATTGTTACTATTGAACAATTGGATGTTGACAATTGAGCATACTGTAAATGGAGTAACATGATTGGATTCACAATTGTTCCATTGACAATTGTATAAGCCATAGAAACCGTCAATCGTAGACTTAAAACCAGCTACGACATGACTAAGGAATTGTATATGCTTTATTACCCACAATCCTGAACAGTCCCACAATCGCACAGTGATTCCTCTCATTGGTGGAACAGACATCAACAGTCCTGCTCACAGCCGACTCCGGAAGTAAGAATACAATACAATTTCTCCATTGACAATTGGAGTATAAGCCATAAAATTGTAACCGTCGATGGTAGACTTAAAACCCACAATCACACACACACAATATAAAAATACACGATGATAAATATATAGTTAAATACACAATACCTATCAATACCTAAAACACTATTATTTACACGATTACTACTGAAAGAACTGCTATTTACTGTACATTCACTATGTTTGGAGAAAAAGGTATGCAAGGCTGTCGTTGGATTGGAAGTTATTCAAGAGGCTCTTTCGCAGTGGTGGTTTATGGGATGAGTAGTTCCTTGCTTGGAAATGAAGACATGTACACAGTCTGGTACCTTTGACTTTTCTTAGATTTTTTGTTCGTTTTTCACAAGAAATGATATGTTGTATGCTTATGAGTCATGTTGTAGCTGGTTAACTTAAGGCATGGAAATGAATGGGAAATTTACTTCTGGAACCTAAGCTCTCTCGGAGGGTGGGCAGGAATGTTGAGGTCTATAGACTTGCAAATTTTTTAAATGCTATTTTAAAAATATGTCATGCATAATTCCTAAAATAATTATTCTATAACAATGAAGGAATTAAGTGATGGATTCTATACATTTGAAATGTAGCATTTCAATGTTTTTGTTTAAAAAAGGTTGTTGTTTAGTGAATCAAACACTGCCGGTGCTATATTGTACCTCTTTATACAGACTTCTTTCTACCAAAAACGTTTTGCGCTGGTCAGGGGGTACTTGGCACTGGTCAGGGGGTACCTGACCAGTGTAAAAAGGCAATTCAAAGGGGGTACAATATTGAAAAAGGTTTGAGAAACACTGCCTTAGGCTAACCAGCTACGACGTGACTCATAAGCATACAACATATAATTTAGAGTGAAAAACAAACAGAAAAAAAACAAACAATCAAAAAGGTACAAGACTGTAATTTTCTGTTCGTTTTTTCACTCGCAATTATATGTTGTATGCTTATGAGTCACGTCGTAGCTGGTTAGGCTAAGGCATGGTCTAAAACTCTTTACGTACAGATTTTTCCAGACGTCTATGGGAGAACTGAATGGGAAATTTACTTCTGGAACCGGAGGAGGGGCGGGACTGTTGAGGTCAATTGAGTGCAGTGTTTGCTAACATAACAAATAGTAAAGAATACAAGACTTGTGTGTTGGATTGAATTGGATGAATGCCAAAGTAGGATACGCAAGAACAATTTAGGTTGTGAATTTAACTTCTCAGAGGACATTGTTTGCTATGGATTTTTATCAGGTTACAAGAAATGTAGGCTATTTATTTAATTGGGAATTGTTACTGCTGAACTGACACTGACTGGCTGAAGTTATTTTAGTACATTGCCTTTCTATCATTCTGTGGCCTAATCTTTCTTACATTTTGTTTGCATCTAGATGTATAGTTAGTAATAATATCCACTGCAACACTATTTGCTGTAACTTTATTCAAGCTACTTCGAGTCAAAAATGCTTAGATGACAGATATTAATTCATAGGCATAACACTGTAAACCTAGCGCAACAAAATATAGGCAGAGTACCTTAACTCTATATGAGTGTTCCAGAGTGCAGCGAAACAAACAGAAAGAACCGTAACTGACGTTACGGGATTCTGCCTTTGCTTATTCAAGGCTTTGGAAGTGGTGGCAAAGACAACCCACTATTTTCTCCAAAATAACAACAAAATTGACTCAAGATATTTGTCCACACGATAAACCAAGTCTTTAATGGTAAAAAAATTGAATAACGAAGTTACAGTGGTCTTGCATGAACCACATGTTTGAGATCTCCCAAAGAGTGTCTTAATGATATTAAGGTCAGGAGACTGTGATAGCCACTCCAGAGCCTTCACCTTTTTCTGCTGTAACCACTGGAAGGTTAACTTGGCCTTGTGGTTAGGCTCATTGTTGTGTTGGAAAGTCCAAGAGCATCCCAAGCGCAGCTTTCATGCAGAAGAATGCAAATTGTTTACCAGTATTGTCCAATAACATGCTGCATTCCTCTTGTTTTCAATTTTCACAAGGTTCCCTGTGACTTTAGAGATCACACACACCCAAAACATCATTGAGCCACCATTATGCTAATACTTATACTCCAGTATTATACTTATAGTACACTTATGTTTAACCATAAGTATGTATTCAATATATTTAGGTATATTTTAAGTATACTTTCAAAACATACATACCAAAATAATATATTAGAAGTATAATTAGTATAAATAAAATACATTTCAAGTATACTTCTTTTTTACTTGGGAATAAATACAACACCTGGTTGCCATGAAAACACTGATGCACCTTGTTATCTCCGTGGCTCTTGCACTTGTCATATTAATGCCTTTTGCATGAAAGGTCAAAATGTTCAAGGGGGCCGAATGCTTTCGCAAGGCACTGTAGCTGTGTAGCTATTTAAGGAAGAATGCAATGCGTGTTGTATTCCTGCACAAAGTGCAGTTTTTTTTGCCAATCAACTCGATTCAGGGTCATGATGTTTACCAAGATAGGAAGTCAACTGAACCTCTTCCCTGTAGTTTCAAAAATTGTTCCAGTGACGTCACTGGAGTAGAATTCACAAACATATGGTGGCTGGTTTGGGAACTTCAGAACGCATTGAAAAGGTGTTTTTAGTGACTATAATGTCGGAAATTTGACAGGGAAAACAATTTTGAGGTTTTCAGGGGTGGAGTGTTCCTTTAATAAGTGATTGAAGAGTACAGCATTTGCAAGGCTTTGGATATATTTTTATATACATTTCCAATACCTTATTACGCAGGTCTTTTGACAGTTCTTTTCTGCTCCCCATGGCTCAGTATCTAGCCAGCTCAGTGAATCCATTTGAGAGTTAACAAACTCATTTGCTATTTATACACAGACATTAGTTGCAATTTAAAATGCCACAGGTGTGGGAAATTAACTTTTAATTGCCGATTTAACCTGTGTGTGTCACCTTGTGTGTCTGTAACAAGGCCAAACATTAAAGGGTATCTAAACTTTTGATCAGGGCCAATTCAGGGATGTCTGGTATTAGTATGGTTTTCAAAGGAGACAAACAACTATGTGATAGTTAATGGCTTCATACGATTGCTTCATACGAGCACTATCCTAAACATTACACTCAGATGTTTTGCATGAACGGTCATATTGTCAAATTCAATGCCGAAATTTAACAATTTCTGCCAGGGTATGCAAACTTATGACCACAATTGTATATGTATATTGAAAGAGGGATTATCATCTAACCAAAATACCAGGAATTTATAAATCTGAAAGTGTTCCAAGGCAGAGCAATCAATAGTAAAAAATGTAAGGATATAGAAAGCAGCATATACAGGTCCTTCTCAAGAAATTAGCATATTTTGATAAAGTTCATTATTTTCCATAATGTAATGATAAAAATTAAACGTTCATATATTTTAGATTCATTGCACACCAACTGAAATATTTCAGGTCATTTATTGTTTTAATACTGATGATTTTGGCATACAGCTCATGGAAAGCCAAAATTCCTATCTCAAAGAATTAGCATATCATGAAAAGGGTCTCTAAACGAGCTATTAACCTAATCATCTGAATCAACTAATTCTAATCTAATCAACTCTAAACACCTGCAAAACATTCCTAAAGCTTTTAAAAACTCCCAGCCTGTTTCATTACCAATCATTGGTAAGACTGCCGACCTGACTCCTGTCCAGAAGGCCATCATTGACACCCTCAAGCAAGAGGGTAAGACACAGAAAGAAATTTCTGAACAAATAGGCTGTTCCTAGAGTGCTGTATCAAGGCACCTCAGTGGGAAGTCTGTGGGAAGGAAAAAGTGTGGCAAAAAACGCTGCACAACGACAAGAGGTGACCGGACCCTAAAAAGTGTGGCAAAAAATGCTGCACAACGACAAGAGGTGACCGGACCCTGAGGAAGATTGTGGAGAAGGACCGATTGCAGCCCTTAGATGACCTGCGGAAGCAGTGAACTGAGTCTGGAGTACAAACATCCAGAGCCACCGTGCACAGGCGTGTGCAGGAAATGGGCTACAGGTGCCGCATTCTCCAGGTCAAGCCACTTTTGAACCAGAAACAGCGGGAGAAGCGCCTGACCTGGGCTACAGAGAAGCAGCACAACAACACAACAACAAATGTTGCATGTCATTCGGAAATCAGGGTGCCAGAGTCTGGAGGAAGACTGGGGAGAAGGAAATGCCAAAATGCCTGAAGTCCAGTGTCAAGTACCCACAGTCAGTGATGGTCTGGGGTGCCATGTCAGCTGCTGGTGTTGGTCCACTGTGTTTTATCAAGGGCAGGGTCAATGCAGCTAGCTATCAGGAGATTTTGGAGCATTTCATGCTTCCATCTGCTGAAA
>JACXGM010001979.1:38723-50565 GCA_016801145.1 Umbra pygmaea | reverse complement strand
GTACTTGACACTGGACTTCAGGCATTTTGGCATTTCCTTCACCCCAGTCTTCCTCCAGACTCTGGCACCTTGATTTCCGAATGACATGCAAAATTTGTTGTTGTTTTGTTGTGCTGCTTCTCTGTAGCCCAGGTCAGGCGCTTCTGCCGCTGTTTCTGGTTCAAAAGTGGCTTGACCTGGGGAATGCGGCACCTGTAGCTTATTTCCTGCACACACCTGTGCACAGTTGGCTCTGGATGTTTGTATTCCAGACTCAGTCCACTGCTTCCGCAGGTCATCCAAGGTCTGGAATCGGTCCTTCTCCACAATCTTCCTCAGGGTCCGGTCACCTCTTGTCGTTGTGCAGCGTTTTTTGCCACACTTTTTCCTTCCCACAGACTTCCCACTGAGGTGCCTTGATACAGCACTCTGGGAACAGCCTATTTGTTCAAAAATGTCTTTCTGTGTCTTACCCTCTTGCTTGAGGGTGTCAATGATGGCCTTCTGGACAGCAGTCAGGTCGGCAGTCTTACCCATGATTGTGGTTTTGAGTAATGAAAAAGGCTGGGAGTTTTTTAAAGCCTCAGGAATCTTTTGCAGGTGTTTAGAGTTAATTAGTTGATTCAGATGATTAGGTTAATAGCTCGTTTAGAGACCCTTTTCATGATATGCTAATTCAATAATATAATAATAATAATAATAATAATAATAATAATAATAATAATAATAATAATATGCTAATAATTGGGTTTTCATGAGCTGTATGCCAAAATCATCCGTATTAAAACAATAAATGACCTGAAATATTTCAGTTGGTGTGCAATGAATCTAAAATATATGAAAGTTTAATTTTTATCATTACATTATGGAAAATAATGAACTTTATCACAATATGCTAATTTCTCTTGAAGGACCTGTATTGACCGACTAAAAATCATAATTCTTTTAGCCAAAGTATATAATAGAATTCTTCTGACTCACTGCCTGTTTTCCTGCTACCATGACATGTGCTTTTCAGAGGCCAACAGATCACACAGGCACTAGGACATCCACATTCTTATTGGCCAATCATTGTGTCCATCACACAAACTGTACGTGCACACACACAAAATTTCAAGTTGTGTCGAGCAAAAGCAACTACAAATAATGTTAAGTATAGAGTACATTGACATATCGTAATAATAGAAATACATTTAAGTCTTTTGTAAATATATACAAGTCAGATATAAGGTAATGGTTGTTGTCAATTTACTTCATAGTAGTACAAGAGTTCAATAGGCTAATGTTGCTTGCTAGCTAGTTTGGTTTGCTGATAGTTATAGTAGCTATGCTAGCTGGTTGCATATTTTACACACAAAAACAATATATTTAGGTAAAGAGGCCAAACATAAAAACATACAGGGCAAAATGGCTAGACAACCTCAACCCAGAGACACAAGTCATCACTGACACTGCCTCCCTGTCCTCATTGATTTCCCCATCACCAAGTGATACAGTCAGGCAAACTCACACACAGGAAATGTTCAGTCACATTTTCTTTACGTCATAGCTAAGCTCTGGCTTTGAGCATACAGTACATCTGTCAGTGAGACAATGTGTGTCTATGTTGAATAACAGTAGCTTAGCTTAGAATATATTTGTTCAAGTATGTTGAACATAAAATGTACAGTTTACCACGTTTGGAACATGAAATATGAATATGATTTTACTTCAAAACAGAAATGAAAACCTATTTTCCTACAAACCATTTACAGTCTTCCTGTCTAACTCATCCGGTGTTAATGGGGTTAGATCGCCCGTAAAGCATTTAATAGGTTAGGCCTCTAACGTATTGGAGAGAGCAACTGTTTTTCACTTTGCAAAGCAATTGACTTGCCCAGGACAATGGCATTGGTGCCCTGGCAAATTGTGCACCTCCTTAAGGCCTTGCCCCTAAAATCACTAAATTCCAAGCCTGATCTCAATGCTTTTATGCTGCTCGTGTGATCAGGGCATTATTCATCTACCAAAACATTGTGGGGTCTGGATGCCTACATTGTGCATTGGGCAAAACTTCCAGGTTAGTATCAGTGAGCTCATCCTCCAGCGTCTGTGCCAGCCACAAGGAGGTCATGCAAAATAGTATTTTATTACTTTATTTTTTTTAATGTGAAAGTTGTTGATTACGAGAAGAAAAAGGGCTCAAGCCCCCGCTGAGGTCTATCTGTGCATGTGCCTGCTCCCGTCAATACAAATCAAAATGGAGAAGGATGAAATGGTGACTAAACACCTGAGAGCTAACTACTCCATCACAACTGCGAGGCGAGGGCCCTCATTAACTATCAGGCATTGTAACAAGACAGATTGTGACCAGGCAGCGGCCCATATGCTACCTGCTAACGAGGCTAGCCCAGAGTGCTAATTAACATTAATTACACATATATTCACTCAAAGTGCTACTCCTTCCCCCATGGTGTAAGAACTGGTCCAATGCTTCCACAGCACTCTAGTCTACTGGACCGTCCACTACAGTTTTGTACATATGAGTGTTTGTAGTGCCTAAATCCAGGAGCACTAATCAAAACATATTTATTGGGTGTGTTCAATCAAAAAGGACATGAACACAACTTCGAGTCACGCATCCTTCATCTTCCGAATATACTAAATACTGAAGTATTTATCTTCTTTCAATCCATTTACTTCCACTGAGTGTTTAGTTAACCATGTCAATGATGCTGTAAATAAAAGGACTGTTCCTATTATAAACTCTACATTACTGTATATTAGTGTGTAATTAACACTTTAAAGGTGCTATTTGTAGAATTCTTAACAACGAAACTTATTTCTCTTTTCAGCTAACCAGTTACAAATTCTGTAGAAAGTGTATTCCCTACAATATTTAGTGCTTTAAATGGATAAATTAAATAATGGATTGACGTGTGCTATTGACAAACACTCGTCATGTCCTCGTTGACCTTTCTGTTCAAACTGCAAAATATAAACTTCATAGTGTATGAAATAATAGTCCCTGCTTTTCCCCATTTTTAAAATATCATTAAATAAATGTTCTACAGCTTTTGAAAGCTGCTCACTAAAAGAGAATGTAGAATTTTGACTTTTAATACTTTGGCACTGGTTCTCAATTGGGACCTATGTGGTAGGTGTGAGATTTTTTTATCTGGAATTTCCCTCGCCTGGTATCCCAGGTATAAATAAGTACTTAACTAGCTTGATTGGACAAAATATAATTTTCTTTCTCCAGCAACAGAAGTTGATGAGACTTGAATTAATAAATCCTGGTATCTTTGTATTCCAAACATTAGTATAAACAGTCTTAAAAAAGCACTTTCTCAAAATGTAAATGGGTGTAATGTTTTCACTGTCAACATTTAACAATCCATTTCCTAAAATGTTTTTTTCGTGTTAGTTCTATTTTTACATCATACAGTAGGTCTATGCGTTATTTTTTCAACAAATACTACACATTGACAGTCAAAGTATATGATTATCATAAAATTAAGGGAACAGCAGGTCCACTTTCCATTTCAACAGTCCACTTTCCATTTCTGCCACATTTAAATGTCAAGTAACAACCTTGGTCCCTTAAAATGGTCCACATCAGCCTTGAGTGTGCATACGTTGTGAAGCACTGCACTACCCATAATTCAATGCGTGTCACAGAATTGTCATTTGCTTCATTTTAGCAGTAGGCTAGAGTGAATCAGATGTGGCCTTAATCTGACAGTGCATGCTTATTGACTTGCAGATAACAAATGCTTGCAAAAAATATTGCATCTACATGTACAGTAAGTCCCTCTATGTGTTATTATGGAACCGACTGTGTACTGTGATAATATTGTTAATGACAAGAAAACGAACAAAAGGTGCAAGGAGACAAAGAAAGAAAGAACAAGGAAGAAGTAGAACACAAGTCAGCGCTCTTCGTTGAACATACAGCAGTTCATAATGAGAGGAAGATCTAAATGCTGCACTGACAGGATAGCGTCTCTGTGACGTGCACTGACAGGATAGCGTCTCTGTGACGTGCACTGACAGGATAGCGTCTCTGTGGCGTGCACTGACAGGATAGCGTCTCTGTGGCGTGCACTGACAGGATAGCGTCTCTGTGACGTGCACTGACAGGATAGCGTCTCTGTGGCGTGCACTGACAGGATAGCGTCTCTGTGACGTGCAGTGACAGGATAGCGTCTCTGTGACGTGCAGTGACAGGATAGCGTCTCTGTGACGTGCACTGACAGGATAGCGTCTCTGTGACGTGCACTGACAGGATAGCGTCTCTGTGACGTGCACTGACAGGATAGCGTCTCTGTGACGTGCACTGACAGGATAGCGTCTCTGTGACGTGCATCGACGGCCTGTAATAGAGTACTTCTCAACGGTTCTAAATGGTATTGTCAGATATCAGCTCATTGCTGCTCTGTGTAGTACTGAATGAAGCCTGACTGCACATCCAATAAATATGATAATCACATATCCATCCACCCATCCATTTATCCATCGTTTACACCTACTGTATTCATCCAAAATCTCTGGTTTGTAATTCCAAGTGGCACAGTTATAGTTATCTATTCTAAGTAGCATAGTTATCTACTTTTTACCAGGTCTCTTTGCACTGTGGTAAGTACATTCCATAGGGAATAATGTGCATTTTGGGGCGTATGGATAGGAGACAAAGAGAATGCTGCTGAAGCTCCTGATCGACGGCACGTCTTCATTCAATTCAGTTCCATAGTACAGTAGCCAAAAACATGAACACCATTTTTTATTAATGAATACCACAAGAAACCGGTTCACATTGCCTGTTTTGGGGATGGCTTCAGATGAGTTTAGTTGTAGCAACATGTTTTCACACTCTCCCGCCAGCCTAATCCAATGACATGACTGATCGTCAGTCCAGCCTCCAGTAATGTATGTCATAGCTTTATATACTGAACATTAAAAATAGCTGAGGCTTGAGAATGATTGATTGAAGAAGAGGTGGGAGGGACCTGGGAAATGTCATCATGTGTGGTCCAACACTGACTGGGGCGCCTGTGATCACGTAATATTTCCTCTCTCTTTCCCTCCCTCGCGCTGTATCTTTCTGTCGCTCATCCTCTTACAGCGGATTATCAGGAACGTTCTGTGAATTGGTGAATTTAATATAAAAAAGGTAACAAAAGAGTCTTACGTTGTTGGCTCATTTGACCACACGTACACGCTGAGCCGGTCAGTTCTAAGGCAGAAATGAGTACGTTCTAACCTTTTGCAGTGCCAGTTTATAACCTGTTAGAACCAGCACAACTCTACACCCAGAACTCTTCACGTAGAATAAATCCTAGGTCATGTTGTGTGATGATGTGTACACAATTGATATATCTGTTGAAATTTAAGCAGACATATTGAAAATAGGACGCTCAGGTGCTGTCTGATGAGATTAAAACCCTGATGCTCTATAATGATCACTGCCATTGCCCTTTCAACAAATTTAAAACCCATGGCTTCTCTGATCCTCCCAGAGTATTGCACTCTTTCTCCAGTGAACAGATTGGGTCTCCATGGGACGGTGTTACCTAGGGAGGCACACGCACACCCCCTCCTGTGTGTCACACATACAATACACACACACAAACCCACACACACGGATGACCTTCAGACACACTCCACAAAAACAATTCCCAATGCAACCCCACATGCATTCAGTTGTAAACTGCTCTTTATAATCTATGGGACATGATGGCTATTCACAGTGCATTGTGCGCGACGTTTCACACACAAACACATCTCTATTGCAACCATGCAACATGAGGTAAAAATGTGAAACTTAAAATCTCTATTAGTACCATTCTAAACTGTTTTAAAATTAAATAAGACGATTCTATAGAATTACTCCTCAACAGTACAAATAAAAGTATCATGTCAACAATCCATATCTGTAACCTACTGTAAGTTCTTATCATAGTTTTAAAATTAGTTTAAGAAACATTGTGTTTATCATTGTTTCAGGGATCAGGTAATATGTTCCTTTCTATCTCTCGTGGTAGTTTCTTTATTTGGTAAATATTTGAATGGTTTTATTAAGAATGTTTTAATTTGTTTTTATGTCCTGGACACATAAAACTATATGAATGTATTGAAATTACAATAAAGCAGCATTGGTGTCGAAAGCTAACATATTCGTTCCTATACATGTGGAAGCCTCCCGTTCGAAAGCTGTCCCTGTTTGACATCTGTGAGAGGCTGGCGAAGGCTTGTAAGGGTTGAGAAATGACAGCTCTGCTACATAGATAAAGCATGAATTCCATGAGTATGACAATGATAGCACGGCATGTACTGTCAAAATGTCACCCGCCATGTCGTGGTCTGCTGCTGGCTGTGCTAATTGGGTGGATGGAGCAGGGGTGGCTTTTGGGTGGGTGGGCGGGCAAACAGAGGACGGGCAGGGATAACACCCCCCTCTGACAGAGTTAATGAGCACAACCCCACCTCTTCATTTCCAGGGCTGCTCGTTACCACCACCCAAACACTCACCTTGGTAACCAGGAATGTGCTTATTTGTCAAAATTGATAGAACTGTTTGTAATTGATGGAGATTTGAACCGCAAATTACAGTTTCCACTTGTACGCGTGACTACACTAAATTGAAAAGGTTCTGAAGAATCTTTCAGTGGTTTAGATGACGAAGCCCCTATATTCTTTCAAGAACAAACTGAAAGCTTTTATGATTTTTTTGCGTAAATATTTACCATTTTTCTTCCCTTCCCAATTCCCTCTCTAATCCTGCCTTTTCGGCAGCTCCGCAACTCCTTGTACAGATCTGTAGGATGGTGAGGGGCGAGCACATGATTCATCCAACCAGATGTCGCACGAGCTGTTGACGCTTCTCACACTGTTCACCCAACACGGAAGCCTTCAAGCAGATCATGCGCAGGATGATTACGTTTACCGACTATACTTCGGCAATTAAATATACAGTCACCCGATCTGAACACATGGAGTCGCTGGAGATAATTTTGGGGATAATTTTATTTATTTAACCCAAATCCCGGGCAGCACAATTATGGGGAAAGTCAAAGGGGAAAGTCAAAGAACCCATGGTCAGGCTTGAACCAATGACCAGCATGGTGTAGACTGTCGTGCAACACAGAAACTTAGCCCACTATGCCACATGGACCCCAGAGATAATCTGATGTATCTAACCCAAATCCTGGGCAGTGCTATGCCAATTTGCGCTGCCTCATGCAAGAGGCATGGGAAAAGTCAGAGAACCCATAGTCAGGCTCAAACCTGTGACTAACATAACGTAGACTGTCCTGCAATGCAGCGACATAGACCATTACGCGAAGCGAACCCCTTTAATTGAAAGCTTTTAAATAGTTCCTTAAATAACCTTTTAAATAGCCTTTAAGGGTTGATATCATGAGGGGTGGATTATTTAAATTGTTATTTAAGGAAATATTTAAGGAGTTTTTTAAACTGTCCATTGACATTTTTTGTGGTGGAATTCATAGAAGTCCCAGATTAGAGGGTTGAAATAACAAAAGAGTGGAACTGACTTCACGGGACAAATATGATTGAATTGGGCTTATGGTTAGGGGACTGGTTGAGGTTTGATTAGTTGTTGGAGCATGGTATTTGCAACACAAGGGTCAAAGACTCAGGGTTCGACTGAGGCCACCAATATAAAGAACATATGGCAACATGAAAATATGCATGAAAGACTACGTGTAATATCATAATTCACATAACACAATTCCACTATAAGCAAAGCAAACTCTTGAAGAACCTCAGAAGGTGGAATTTCACAATGTTTGTCTCACCTGAATTTTCTTGTATACTGCCAAACAAAACCAAGATGTATACTGTAGTACAGATAGCTGTCTAGAGGACTGTGTAGGCCATCACTGCAAGCTCACAAACAAAAAAAAAAGTGACAAGCTATGACACAGGGTTGAATAGAGATTTGATCTTCCTATCTGTACCTTTGATCACACAGCCGTCACCAGAGGGAATTCATTACTGTGGTCAAATAACACCATACATGTGGCAGTATGTACCTTTCGTTTACCAACTCAATAGAAGACGTAGAAAAAGAACTGGCAACTCCGAAATGGCCTGGACGTCATTGCTTATGTGCATGGCATCAACACTTGGATTTCTATTGAACTCTACAGTATGTTATAGCCAACTTACATTTTTACCTGCTTTTCTCCCCTCCCAATATGTCACATCCAATTATGATCAAAGATCGATCACATGCTTCCTCCAAGCGCCTCGCCAAGCCACCCAATTGTTTTCACCCTGCTTATTCAACCCACTTATTGTTAGCTACCAGCAGAGTACCCTGTATTCCACTGCTGGTTTATTTTTATAGCTAAGCAGGGTGGGACCTGATCAGAGGGCCAGTAGGGGGCACTCCTCTTTCAGCCTAAATAACATTATTAATGCCCCAGTGCAGTGATGGGGATATACTGTATGATCTGAGTAGGGTGCCATCTTTCTGATAGGATTATAAATGAGTCTATTGACAATTTGCCTTCAGTAAACGTCCCAGGACACTTATAGTAAAAGTAGTACTGTTCACCTCAGTTTCCAGGCCACACATCCAAACGGGCCCTCATACAATCATCCCCAGCTTTCAATTGTCTCATTCATCCCCTCCCTCCCACTACTCCCCAGGATGTTGCTGCTAATTAAAATATGGTCTCAGTCAGGTGCCTGGTGAAATAATAGTCAATTAAAATAATTGACACTTAGACTAAAGCCATAAGCAAATACGTATTTGGAAGGTTACACTCATCAACTATACAACCATAACTGAATTCCCATGTGCACGACCTGCACAAAAGGAGTCATTAGAAAGTGAGGTGACAAGGCACCTGTTTCCAAATGCCCACTCGTCCACGCCAGGCATGTGCCACCCCATGCTGAACCCCTGGGTATCATTGGAATGCCGCGACCAGGATACGGACTATGGCCAAAGTGATACACTGGAAAATTTGCTGTGTAATGGTCAAGACAATCAATTTACCTGTCAGTCAAACTGTAGATCTGTGGCACCAAAAGTACCCTGGTAGCTACGACGCAGTTGTGCACATTCGTTATCAATGTTTTTAATGACTTGCAAGAGCTCCGCTGTGGATTATATCTTAGAAGAGCTTTACAGGGCAGGCTATTAGGTTGAGAGAACTCTGTTTTAGGCTATTAGGTTGAGAGAATGGAGCTAAGATGCCCAATACCTTGTGTGCTATTATACCCAACAGGTTAACAGCATTGAAGCACGGCAAAGTCATTTTGAATTGGTACAAACTGTGTCATATATTAATGCTTTGGGTTCTAGGCAAGGACCCCTTGAACAACAACAGCAGCCTAACCGACCAAATACGTATCTTTATATAAAAGCTGCAGCCCTTTTAGACTGAAATAATTGCTTGAAATGCTGGCAGTGAGCACCTTGAACTAGCTAGCGATTTCACACTGATCACATTAGCCACAAAAATACTAAATGGATTGGACTCATACCTGGTCCACAGACATGACTGGGGAACCAGTAAGAAAAAATATCCTAAATGATTTCTTACATGAAAAACAGGCTGGTAAAGTGTTTTGTAATTGTATTTGTAAAAACATGTCCTACTCAAAATATACAAATACTCCTTGACATGATAGATTCTTTCAGACAGCTTTGTCCTTTCAAGGTTTCTTGCTGTATAACTTTGAGTATCACTATAGGCCTATATATGGATACAAATCTTAGGTATCAGGAGATGCTCCCAATGAGTAGCTCAGATGGTGGAGCAGAGTTCCTGCAATGCCAGAATAATGTGATTTTCTGTATCACCCATTTAAAAAATGTATATGCCACAAAGAAATGTTATTGCAGAATATAATATCTCAGTGGCATATTTATTGAGAGGTGACACAAGGATGAATGCAGGGAAAAGGTGAATATAGGAGAAGAGAATACCAGGTTTTGGGGTTGTTTTGTCTGGATCTAACAGTATTTGCTTAGCTAGTGGATTTCAATATAGAAACCGGAGATGTATTCTGATTGAGAGATCCTTTAAATAATAGATGAACTATAGCTGCCTTCTCTGAGAGGGACCGCTGTACAGCAACTAAACAGCTCACATGCACTTCAGATTGATTGAAAAAACATATTACATATATACACACCAATAATTGAAAAAGCATGGATTAATTCGGACCTTCGACTACACTTAAATCTACAGTGATTGTGTTAGTAGCCAGCCACAGAGGATAAGCCATCACAGTCCTGAGAGACACAACAGTGCAGAGAATGCATCTGAATCACAGAAACTTGCATTGGAGACCAGAACGGGCCTCCACCAGAGCATTGTATGGCGTGGCACTACATTCTTAATCCGAGGCCCCGGATGAGATGATGGAGAAGGGAGTCTGGTCTCTGGGCTGGGGTCGAAGGGAGGGGGCGAGAGGAAATTGGCATGGGTTTGGGGGAAGTGGGTGGACAGAGTTGGGGATTTGTGTGGACTGACAGCTGGGTCGAGAAACGCGCATTTCATGACGGGGATTTATTGAGTACGTTTGGTTGCTACCTCAAATCCTGAGAGTACGCTTATAATTAAACGTTATTGCGCATTTCTTTTTTAAAAATCTACATTTTGACCTGCACACCATAGACGATAAACATAGCGGATCAATCATAACTTTAAAAATATTATGTGTGAAAAATAGCAATTCGTGTGATTGGCTATTGTTTTTATATCGACATTGTAGGCCTATTATTTCTTATATATTTTTTACGTTTTAAGCACTGACATTTTGGGTATAGTCTGGTATGGAATTATAATCTTGACATACTCTAAACATGTAGGCCTATACGCTATTAGTTGTGTAGAAAATATATATTTTTAAACTATGTTAATGAGCCGTCCAACGAAATAACCTACCCCCTCCCTCGATGAGTAGCCTACATTCCATTCAGTAATGATAGAAGCCTAACGTTGCGTGTTCAAATATAGTGTTGTAACTGTGTGTTATGTCATTGTATATCTTTTGAGGCCTATCAAAGCTGTCTGCATTTATAAATGACTTGGCTTAAACTAAAAGGATATGCGAGCGTCTTTGAATCCTTGAATGCATTCGCAGGAGAATATGACTACTGTGCAAACTATAATAGGTCTATTAGGCCTATCTATTTTGCCACAACATCAAACCGACTGACTACTTGAGAGAAGTCTTCTTGGACAAGGTAGGCTGTCCGAGTCCTGTCAGTCTACCTGACACCAGGACCACCCACATACATCCTGTTAACCTGATTCGTACAGGTTGTTTCGATCTGGAAAACATTCCGAAATGGTTACGCCAGTTATGCACGAAATCATATGTAATCACAACTCTCACAGCAGCCCAGCCACCGAGATCTCAACATATCACCTGAACGAACGTAAACAACTGGCGTCCAACAATTAGATTTGAAAGCAATTCGAAAGCAATTCGAAAGCAATTCGAATTTGAAAGTAAGATAATTATCACTTCAAAAAAATACTTAAAATTCCAAATGATATCAACAAATCGCCTAATCACATAAAAATACATTAACAATGTCACATTTTTATTATGATTGCACAAATACCATACTTTGATTGGATGTAAACGTTGCATTTTTTTTCTTCGAATTGCATGGTGATAATATCAACTCTAGGGCTGAATCCCAATATGCATACTACATACTACATACTAAAAGTACGTACTACGCAGGTGGTGCTAAAGTACGTACTATTAAGTATATAGTAAGCGAGTATGCTAGCATAGGGGATATACTAACGCGTCAAAACGTTGCATCTAAAATTAGACCACTTCCAGAAGCGATGAAGCCCGCGAAGCTTGAACAGTAAACATT